>VSMD01004616.1:0-64835 GCA_008750895.1 Mirza zaza | reverse complement strand
AGACGGGGTCTCACTCTTGCTCAGGCTGGTTTCAAACTCCTGACCTTGAGCAATCCTCCCGCCTCGGCCTCCCAGAGTGCTAGGATTACAGGCGTGAGCCACCGCGCCCGGCCTGGGTTGACATTTTATTGATGTACCTAACTACCTTTATTTTTGTCATTTGAGTGAATTCCACCAATTCTGTATCTGTTTTGGTGTTATACAGGCAAACCTCCACCCATATAAACAGGTATATGTGATGTAGTTTTATCTGGTCTATTCTAATTTAGGAAAAAGGAGGACTCTGTCTGATTGATTAGCCCTGTGGGAAGGTGTGTTCTGTACCAGTTAGAGCTCCTAAATGATTGTGGTGATGTGGTTTACAGGTCACCTCACTGGCTGTTAAGATAAAACCATGCCAGGAGAGTCCAGCTATTTCTGTTTTCTCAGTATTCCCAGGCTCACACTCCCCCTGCTGTCTTTGGTTATTGTTTTTTGTTGTTTGAACTTTCTTTTTGGCTCTAGGAAAGTGTCAAACATTTGTTAGTGGCCAGGGGTGGGGGTTGAATGGGTCATGACTTTGACTATTTTTTGACCAGGACACTGTTAACATTTTCAGGAATTTCTTATGCTGGGAGCAGTTATTGAAAAACTCAACTTAAAAAAATATATATTATTTTTTGCCTTACTTTCCACTTCCTTCTTAAATGTGATTTTTTTTTCATTTTACAAAGAAAGTCCTTCTGTTTGTAGAAAGTTAAACAATATACAGTGGATTAAAGAAAAAAGAAGAAAATTCCTAGAAAGCCCATCCTATCAAAGAAGAACTTCCCATCTCTCTCTTCTTTATATATAATATATGCATACATGCATACAGACTCACACAAACACACAAACACTGGGACATAATCTAACATGGTAAGAGTAAATATCTTCATGAGATGGTACTCAAAGATTAGTTTTGGTCTCTATCCTGACAATCGTGAAATTACAACTCACAATTCACATAGGTGAGTTCATGTCCGATAAGGTTCATATACAACTTTGCATGTGTGTGTGTTTTGTTACATTTAGGGTAATTATAAAATTTTACTCCTTTGGGGCTTCTAGTTATTACATTGTTTCTTTGGAAAAAACATTATAAAAGAGACAAGGAAGACATTGTGATACATACCCCATTTTCACCAGAAAAAAATTCTATGGAAATCTTTCTGCGTCAGTATATACGTGTGTGTGTGTGTGTGTGTGTGTGTGTGTATCTTGTCCTTTTAGATGGCTTTGAAGTATTTATTTGAATGTTTTTAGTTTTTTTTGAGACAGAGTCTCGCTCTGTTGCCTGAGCTAGAGTGCCTTGGCATCAGCCTAGCTCACAGCAACCTCAAACTCCTGGGCTGAAGCAATCCTTCTGCCTCAGCCTCCCAAGTAGCTGGGACTACAGGCATGTGCCACCATGCCTGGCTAATTTTTTCTATATATTTTTGGTTGTCCAACTAATTTCTTTTTATTTTTAGTAGACACGAGGTCTCACTCTTGCTCAGGCTGGTCTTGAACTCCTGACCTTGAATGATCCTCCTTCCTTGGCATCCCAGAGTGCTAGGATTACAGGTGTGAGCCACCATGCCCGGCCCCTCATGTTCTCTCTTAAATCCAATAAGTCACCAAGTCCTGCTGATGTTTTCTTTAAAATATCTCTTAAAATACACCCCATCCTTTTATTCCTAGTGCTCCCGTAGTGGTTTAGGGTCTCTGAGCTTTTAGCCAGGACTCTTGCTTTAGTTCTACCTTCTCCCTTGCTTCAATCCATGCCACACACAGCTGCCACATAATGTTCCCAAAATGCCACTTTAAACACACTACCTCACAGCAAAAGATAAATAACTATATAAAAATACATCCGTGACTTCTGTCATGTGGGAAATTATCTTGCTGCAATAGTATCCTCCAAGTTCATGACCAGAGAGCTATCCCTGAGGTTGCAGAACAGAAAGACTGCTAGAGCAAGTTAAGATCCTTGAATCACACGGTCTATTAAATCAATTAAAAACATACAGCAAGATGCAAGGGGAAGGGTTGGGGTTACCTAAACAACTTAGGGTAGGGCACAAGCAGGGTGGAAGAACAACACTGCCTGAACCTAGGCTACACAATGTTCATTTGTTCTGTACCTTTGTTTATTGCATCAGCCTTCCATGATGATGATGTTACAAGGACCAGAGTTAACATTCAAGCAAGGGGACCTACAGACAGAAGGTACCCTTGACCAATGACACACACTTGCTTTTTCAGACAGAGGAACAAGTTTACAGGGCCATAGCTAATTAGCAAGCTACACCTATATTTGTGTTTATATATCTTGGGCAGAAGACACATGGGACCAGAATAAGTTCACCAAGGTGAATTAAAACCTCATGAGAGGTGATGGATATGCTAATTACCTTGATTTGATCATTACACAATGTATATGTGTATTAAAACATCACACTGTTTTCCATAAATATGTACAATTATGTGTCAATCAAAAACAAAATAAAACTCACTTTTAAAAGCCTCATAAATATTAAGTGCTTGTGTATATTTAATGTATCCTAAATATTAATACCTTTGGTATATTTAGTGCCTTGTATATCTTGTGCATATTTAGGATATTGTGACTAGTACCTTTTGTGCATTTAGCATATCATGGCAGTTCAGTACCCAGGTGCCTCATGAATATCCAGCATCTCTTGGTCCTTCCTATAGTGTTTGACACACACATGCTCTGCTCTACTTGCTAACTATTTAACACATCCTATGATTTCTGCCTAACAAACATTTTGCTTAAACATCTGAAAATGTTTCACCCATGCTTTCCAAACTTCAAACTTATTTCTCTTTTAGAACAGGATTGAATATTCTCAAGGTAAATATATATAACAGCCTTCTCTTTGCTCACACTGAACTAAATTAAACTCCTGATCTATCCCCCCACTGCCCAGATCTCTGCCTTCTTCCGTCTTTCCAATCTTGGAAGCAGCATTTCCTAACCTCAATGTCAACCTTGACTACAAACTCTCCTAACCCTCCTCATACCCATTTCATCATCAACACCTCACACTTCTGTTCCCAAAATATACTTCTATGTACTTCTCACCTTCTCCATTGCCACCTGGTCCATGCCATCATCAATTATCCCAGATGACTGCAATTTGCTCCTGTCTTCACTCGGCCACTCCAATCCACACAGCAGCCCAGAATGACCTTTCACAGACATCGGTTAGATCACATCACTCCCCTACTTAAAACATTTCAGTGGTTTCCCCCTACTCTTAGGAACAAATCCAAAACTCTCAACATGGCGTGTGAGGGGCCGCATGGCATGGTCGGTGCTACCTCTCTAGCCTCATCTCTCCTGCTTGCCTTCACAAGGCTCCTCCACGTGATCTTTAGTTTCTTTCTTCCTTATGGCCTTCCATAATACACTCTGTTTCTTTCACGTGGAATGCTCCTCCCCTGCCTTACACACACCAATCCTACTCGTGCTTTTTTTTTCTCCTCACTCTGCCACCCAGGCTGGAATACAGTGGCAGGATCATAGCTCACTGTAGCCTCGAACTTCTGGGCTCAAGCGATCCTCCAGCCTTAGCCTCCTTATTAGCTGGGACTATAGGTGTGCCCACCATGCCTGGCTAATTTTTTTTAATTTTTTTGTAGAGATGATGAGGGTCTTTCTATGTTGCCCAGGCTGGTCTCAAACTCCTGAGCAACTGGGATTACAGGCATGAGCCACCATACCCAGCCAATCTTACCCATTCTTTAGCTTCAGTTTAAATGTGATTTCTTCAGACAGGCCTTTGCTGACTTCCCAAACAAATTAGGTCTTACACCATTCTCTCTCACAGCACCCTCTCAATCATTTCCTTCACAGGATTTATTTTGGTGTGGACTTATTTAAAATCTATCCAGCTTTCTAAGCAATAAAACTCCATAAGGGCAGGGATCATGTCTGTTTTGTTCACCATAGATTAGCCAATACTTAGCACAATGCCTAGCACATAGTAAACACTCAAAAATATTAATGGAATGAATGAATAAATGAATGAATGAGTAAAACACAGATTTCCTTAGCCTGATATTTCTAACTTTAGTCCCTTTCCACAGATTTTGTGGTCAGAGTTCTGGGTTTGAATTTTGATTCATCCACTTGCTATGTGACCTTTAGCGAGTTATTTAACCCCTTTAATTCTCAACATTTCTCCTTTATAAAATGGGGATGGAGAGAAGTGCCTCACAGGGGCTGTGAGGATCCTGTAAGATTAGGTCTGGGGAAGCCACTGGCGTAACTGACGCAGGGGTGGGTAAACACTCGCTCCTGCTCACTGCTCTCTAGATCTGCGCATTTCCTCTGCTCTCCTCCACCTGGGCTGCGGCTCACTCTTCTTGGCCTGACTAGTCCCTCAAAGTCATGTCTTCATGGAGCCCCTTTCAGCAGCCCAGCCCTTGGTGGGTGCGCACATCTCAAACTCTTTAGCTGCTCATTTTGAGTCTGTAGAATGTACGGTGGTGACTGTTTTTGTTTGTTTAAACAAATGCATCTGTCCTGATTCTCCAATTAGACACCAAACCCTTTGGCAATAGGGTTCCCATCTCAGAACCATGTCAGGACTGGCTCGGTGCCCTACGTAGAGATGTACAACTTAAATCAGATAACGCTTGTAGGTGCCCACGGGATAGCAGGCACTGTGCTTGGCTTTCACATTCATTACCACCCAGCTTCATTTTTCGAGATAACCCTGGCAGGTAAGTATTACTATGCCTGTCACGGAAACAGGCTCAGGGGGTCTAGCCATCTGCTTAAGGGCACCCAGTTAACTCCATGTTTGGTTTATAGCCTCGCACACAGTAGGTACTCAATAAGCACTTGTTAGTGCTCTCGCTACCACACCATGTTGGAAATACTTATTCAGAGTGAGGAGAGTAATTATCATCATATTCTCAATTCCTACACCCCAAGAGCTTGGTTAAAAATCCCCCATCCTTGATCCTCTACCCTAAAGTTCTTCCAGGGTCCTGTACCCTTAATTCTCACTTGGTTTTCTATTAGTGCCACATCTCTTTGCTAAGGTCTTCTAGAGCCTGATGCAAGATGTGCCTCTGTTTCCCCACAAACCCCATCCTTTTCCACATCTTCTTCCCAAAGCTTTTTTCCTCGTGGTCCTCCTTCCTCTGTCCTCCATCAAGCCTGGATTAATTCAGACTGTAGCCATTAAGACATACACTCCTTCTGGGAATGCCCTCTAAAATAGAGAGCACTTGTGTCCAGGATATGCCAAGGGTTCTTGGAGGGTGAATGATCACTATTCATTGGTTGGGTGGTTTGGACTAGTCATGTTCCTTCTCTCCTGGCCCCATTTCTTCCCATGTAAAACTGTACTACTTGCTAACACATGTCAAGAGCTGCATAAGGTGCATAAACATTGCATGTTATGAGAAATCAGTAATAGCAGATGCTTATATAGCACTTACTGTGTGCCAGACACCGTGCCAAGTGCTTTAATTCATTCACTTAATCCTCACAAAAACTCTATGAAAATGTTATTACCCTATTTCACAGATGAAAAGCAGAGGTCTCCAGATTAAATAATTCACCCTACATCACCCCAGACGGTGGTGAAACTGGGCTTCAACCTCTGGTGGTTCTGGCTCCAGGGTCCCTGTCTTGGCCGCTGCCCTATACTTCCTCTTATTACCTCATAAAATGAGGGGGGCTAGTTAAAAATAATCCGCTAGCATTTTTATAGCACTTTTCTAATTCTAACGCACTGTTCACATTCTGTACCCTATTTGATCTTCACAACAACCCTCAGGGTAGACATTATTAGCCCCATTTACAGGGCAAGAGCTGAGACTTACTAGAACGGTCACGTGTCCGAGGGCACGCAGCTGGCAAAGGCAGACCCAGGACCGCCATGCCTAGTGCCACTCCTGTCTACCTCACGCCACATGGCACTTCCTGTCCTTTCTAAGTCTCCTCCAGCTCCAACATCCTACACCAGTCTTTCCTCTCCCAGCGTTAACCTCAAAGAATGCCAGCCCTGTCACCCCCGCGCTCCCTCCGCACGGCGCGTGCTCACCACCAGCAGCAGGGGGTGCTGTAGACTAACAGACTGAAACCGGCCACCTCCATAACATTCTCTGTAATTTGTATTTTTAAAATGTTTTTAATAAGTACCTGTACTTAGTATAAAATTCAAAAGGCACAAATGAGTATACAATGTACCTGCTCACCAGCTACCCAGTGCCCCTTCCTGGGGGGGGGGGGGGGCAAACCCAGGAAGTTCTCCAGTGTCCCATTCTAGAGGTGGTCTATAAGCAAAAATGTATGTTTTCCCCACACCAGCGACATTATCATACGAACATGCACACATTGTTTTTATTATTCACACAAACAGTATCATCCTTTACACACTATTGTTCCCCTAGCTTTTCAAGGTAATTTTTCAGAACAGTCCATATCATAATTCATAATATTTCATTAAATGGATAAACCATAATCAATTTTCTCAGCGCCCTATTGTTTTCCATCTTGTATAGTTACAAGCAAAGCTGCAAGGAACACACTTGCACCTAGGTCACTTACACAGGTGCATGTCTGCAAGATAAATTCCCAGAAATGAACTTGCTTGCCTGCGACAGACACACATTTGTAAAGTAGATCAGTATTGCCAAATTGCCTTGCACAGAAGCTGCCCACTTACAGCTACATCACAGGGGCACACAAGGGTCTCTTTCCTACATCCTCACCAACACAGAATCTTATCAAAATTTCTGATCTTTGCCTGTCACACAGGTGAAAGATGGTTTCTCACTGCAGTTTTAATTGCATTTCTCTTAGGCTGATGAGTACTCCCTGATCTCTGAGATTCACCCATGCAATGCATAAAAGATTAGCAGGTATTTTTGTGTGCCAGGCATTGTGTTGGGGCATCCTCTTCCAGCTGTCCCTGGTCTGACTGTCACTGTCATTTCTTGCCTGCCCTGTACTGCCCTGCCTTATCGTATCTTCCAAGAAGCTTTCTTCATTGCTTGGCTGTCCTCACCAGGTCAAGCAGGGATGATCTCACTTGACCTCTTCTTTAGAGGCTTAGGAATGAGGGAGTGTGATTTCTTGGCTTTTCACTGTTTCTCCAGACTAATTCCTGTAACCCAATTAAGCAAATCTGAGCAGTAGAGGACATGTGTCTTGAGGGGGGAGTTAGCCTTAAGTCCTTGGGCTCCCCAGACTCCCCCAGTCCAACGGGTCAGTGAGTGCTTCAGTCCTCTCATGCTCGCCCCTCTGGGGTATCAGGAAGGTGGACACCGTGGCAGGGACCTGGACACCAGGGTGTGTTAAGCAGCTGTTGTTTGCTTCATGACTGGCTGGTTGAAATTTCCTCAGATTAAGCTCAACATAAGATACATTTGCTAGCATTACTATTTAGATTAAAGTGGAGCAGAGAAGAAATTGGGATCCATGTTCTTTCTTCTATGTAGGAAATTGCTGAACCATTTCTCAACTCCCTGTTTCTTTGCAGTCCCAGAGCACTTTACTTTGACAGGACGAGTCTGATCTGCCTGGCAGGGTAACTGCTCCTTTTCATGCCTTCTCCCTGGGGCTGGGAATCCACTGGAGGTTCTCTCTTCAGAATAAAGGCAGGATCAACACGTGACTTTTGAATTTTGAATGGCTCTCTCCCAGCCTTCCAGGTCCCAAGAATGCCATCACTGAGGAGACCACATCATTCTATAGCAGCTTAACTAACATAACAGGACCTCCAGCTCATCTGCAGGAGTTTTCCTCCTAAAGCACACTTCTAATCCAGTCACTCCTGGAGGTTCCCCGTGGCCTACTAAATGAAGTGCAAATTCCTTAGCTTGGAATTTAAGGGCCTCCATGATATGGCTCCAGCCCACCTTTCCAGGCCTTTTTTCCACTACCTCACGCTCCCATCCAACTCCATGTCCCGGCTCTGCTTCCCCTGCTGAGAGAAAGTGCCTCTTCCCTCCCGCCCACCACTCATGTGCTCCTCTGTCTCTCTTCCCACCACCCTTCGTTTAGAAAGTAAGGGTAATAAGGGTTTTCTTTAAAAAAAGAAAGATATAAATTTTACATATCCTTCAGGGTCCTTTCCAAACACAACTGCCCCACAGACACCTGTTCTGATCCCCTACCTTTCAAGCTCGGCTCCCCAGTCAGGCTTGTGTGTCCTTCTCCCCAGGACAGGAGAGATTCGAGCCAGCTCTCTGCTCTGGGCCTAGTCTCCCTGCGTGAGCAGCTGGGCACAGACACTTCTCCACTGTGTGCTGTGTTGGGTGGTGACGTGGTGACATGTGCACTGGCAAGGCCGGAGGAAGACAACCTGGTCCTCCTCTGGGGATTTCTTCTGGTGCCTTCTGCAGAGGAAAAAAGTAGGACCGTGGAATTAGAATACCTGAATCTTAGTCCTTACTCCACCATTCAACAGACAGATGACCTTGACCAAGCCCCTTAATCTCTGGTAGTCTAAAAATAGACATAGCTACACCTTCTCTACCTTCCACATGGGCTTTTCTGAGCATCAAAAGAGAAAATGGGTGAGGTGTGGTATCTCCTAACACTTTGGGAGGCTTAGGTGGGAGGATTGCTTGAGGCCGGGAGTTCAAGGCCAGCCTGAGCAACATGGCGAGACCCTGTCTCTACAAAAAATAAAAAATGAGCCAGGTATGGTAGTGGGCACCTGTAGTCCCAGCTACTTGGGAGGCTGATGTGGAAGGTTTGTTTGAGCCCAGGAGTTAAGAGTTATGGTGAGCTATGATCTCACTGCTGCACTCCAGCCTGGGTGACAGATCCTGTCTCTAAGAAAAAATAAAAATAAAATAAAAAAGAGAAAATGTATATGAGAGTATTTTGCAAATTATATTTTTAAAATGTTATTTATAGCCTGCCTTTTGTGGGATAGATTTACAGAGGCTTAAAAGATACATAAGATGTAAAAATAGCATCCATTTCAAAGTGAGAATAAGGAAAAAAAGAGTGAGGACATAATGAGCCAGAAACGGGGGTTAAATGCATGCCACACATTAATTGCTGGGGGTGGAGTTCAAGGTTGTTTGTACACTGTAAAGTGCTTTCTGAATCGGTGGAAGGGGTCATGTGAGGTGGTGGTGTTTCTGGGTGTCAGGCATGGAGATTGAAGACCTAGCAGAGCTGAAAAATTCTGCATAGGCCTTGGATCTTCCTGGGCAGACAATGGTCCCAACCTCATCCTCTTCACAGACATCACTGCTTTAGTCCAAACCCGGATCCCCTTGAACCTGGAGACAGCCAGGTCCTTCTAACCATCTTATCCATCCCCAGCATCGTTGCCTTCCTCCAGGACATACTCACCTGCCTTCCACCCAGACACTCCTTAAAAAAAAAGTTTATATATATATATATATATATATATATTTCTCATAAAGTTTACCCTTCTAAAGCATGTATTAATAATTCAATGTTTTTTAGTATATAAACGCTCTTGACCTCTTATGTTAAACGCCATACAATCCAGCCTTCTTTGCCCCAGTTCTTTTCCTCTGCTTTTCCCTGCCCTAATTCTTAAGTTCTGGACTCAAATTTTGGAAAAGCTGCCCCCTATTTCCTGCATTTTCCACCTTTGACTCATCTCTCTGGCTGGGTTACCCCATTAGACCGACTGTACTGGAAGTAACATCTGGAGCTGCGGCCGGCGGGGAGCGCGCAGCAAAGCCACCAGCGTGACCTCCACGTTTGTAAGGCTGAGGAAGGCCCAGCAAGCATCCAGGCTGCAGGAGGCCACAGCACGGCCAGCCCAGGGTGCTGCAGCACTTGACAGATAACATTGTTAGACTGTGACTCACTGCTGCAGTCTGGAAAGCTGGATCTCTCGGCTGGGCCTTCACAGGAGGGCCGCCGGACGGTGCCGGCCCCGTGAGCAGCCCTCCGAGGTCCAGACCAGGCAAGCAGAGTCGGGGCCTTTTCATTCCTGAGCCAGACTATTGCACCGCGGACCCACTATGGGGACCCAAACCCAAGCTCTGAAGTCAGTGAGAATCAGGCAGGGTCCCCTACAGCAGCGGTCCCCAACCTTTTTGGCACCAGGGACTGGTTTCATGGAAGATAATTTTTCTACAGAATGGGGGGGCAGATGGGGGCGGTGAGGTGAGCGATCTGGCCCGTCTGTGAACACAGACAAAGCTCCCTCCCTTGCTGGCGCTCACTGCCTGCTGTGCTCCCCCTTCTTTCCTAAGGGTCATAGAAGGCAAATTTTCCATGGATGAGGTGGGGGGGGGGTGGAGTTCCGTGGCTGGTCCCTAACAGGCCACGCCAGGTTGGGGACTACAGCCATACAAGGCTCACTCATTCTTTTCTTCCTCTGCTGAATGGTGTTCCTTGACCTTGTGGCACTCAGATACCTCTTTCATCTCCTTCTCCTCTTCTCCTACCCCCACAGTTTCCTCCTCATCACTTTACTGTTTCCCATGACCCACATATGCCCATCAGATCTTTCACGGCACAAGGAGCAGTCTTCCTTTTCCGTCTTACTACATTGGCCTTGGATTCCCTCTACCTTGAGTGCTCACTGCCATCCAGATCTCAAACGAGATGATCTCACTCTGAAGGCACAGGGAGGGGCTGCAGATCTTTGCTGTCTCCAATTCTAGCTGTCTCACGGTCCTGCTGTCCTTGCATTCTTGGGGCAAGACCTGACCAGAGTGTTGAGAGGGTGACCCAGAACTCCCTGTCTGAGAGGGAGACAGCGTTTGGTCCCTGGGAACTCCCAGTCTGGTCGGGGAACTTAGACTAAAACAATGAAAGACTGTTTTACAGAGCAATATGTTCTCAATTGCACATGCTGCAAAATGCCGAAGCTACAGAGGGCGATTTGGCATTGTGGCAAGACTGTCTAGAAGCAGATTTTGAGCAATTCTGAATCATGGAGGGGGCCAGAATCCTTTAAAAGCTCCTTCCTTAAAGCCCTTGTGCGAACCATCACACATATATGGTCACAATTTCTAACACTCCTTAGGGTTCCACAAAGCTAGGTGGAAAATGTGTCCATTGTCCAGGGAAATTGTCCAGGGAAGTTAATGCTGAGCTGAATTAGGGGAAGCTACCTCTGGGTTAGGTAGCTTTAAGAACAGGAAGTGCCCCCAAATCGAGTGTCTACTACCCCAAGCCACTACCACTGACTCCGGATGACATGGGGAAGGTTGGGCGTGGGCACAGTGGTGGTGGCTGTGCAGGCGAGTGAGAAAGCATGGGGTGCGGTGAGACCTGCTCCATCTACCAAGGGCAGACGAGTAAAGAAGCTGACTCAGGTTTCTTGGGACAGTATTTTCTCTTCTGTGGGATTAGCCAAATGCATCTGGATGAGCAGAAGGAGAACTACCTAGTTTGGGAGAAGATCGGCCACTTACACAAGTTGGGATGCCATCTCATAGCCAATAATGATATTGGTGTGGTCATTTTCCCCAGCTACACAAGCACCAGTCACAATTCACAGCCACCCTATAAGTGATGGTGCTGTTATTACTTCCATTTTCCCTTTTTTGTTTTTGAGACAGGGTCTCACTCTCTTGCCCGGGCTAGAGCTCACAGTAACCTCAAATTCCTGGCCTCAAGTGATCATGTCAGCCTCCTGAGTAGCTGGGACTACAGGTACACGTCAGCACATCTGGCTAATTTTTCTATTCTTTATAGCAACGGAATCTCGTAATGTTGCTCAGGCTGGTCTCGAACTCCTGGCCTCAAGCAATCCTCCCATCTCAGCCTCCCAGAGTGATAGGATTACAGGCATGAGCTATGGTATCCAGCCAATTAGCTCCATTTTCTAAGTCAGGTTCCAAGGAGTGAAATCACTGGCGCCTGGCTTACAGCAGATTTGGGACCCAAGCCCAGGTCTTCTAATCGCAGGTCTGCTGGTTCCACTGTGCTGCTTGGTCACCCTATGAAACTGGTGTCTAGGGTCCTTACTGATTCCCAAGTCCCCATTATATGCCTGTCCCTGTCCCAGTCGATTTCCCTATTCAGTGTTTTGGAGGAAGGCGGGAAGGCTCATGCCCAGGCCCGTCAAGCTGCTTTTAGACTTGGTTTGACACCTCCCTTCCCCTACCCGCCTGCATCTCCCGCCCACACCCCCTAGCTCCAGCTGACTTGGAGGCAGGGAGAGGGAGGCAAGGCCAGGAGGCTTTTGTTTTCCAATGATGGAGAAATGGCTTCAATCCCGGCATCTCCCACAGAAGACAGAGGCAGCTCTGGACTTCCTGTTGCTCTCAACACGGGCCAGATAATTGGAGACAGATTTCTGGGCTTGGGTTGGGAGGTGAAGCTTGAAATACAGTCATCGGGCCTCCTGTGAGTCTGTGTGTGCGCTGCTTTGTTGGGGTTTCTTTGTTAGTCCATAATATGTGTCTGAGCGTGTATTTGTGTAGACACTTGTGTTTGAGACAGCGTGTGTGTATGTCTAGTGTGCGCGCGTGTGTTTGTGTGGCACGCCTGTGTACTTCTTTGTCAGTGCTTAGGACTCTGCGCGTGTGCGTGCATGCGGGAAAGGGTGTGAGCGTGCGTCTGGGCCTCTGCGAGTGGCTCCCTGGTTTTTTTTTTTCCTTTGTGAGATTCAGTCCCGCTTGGAGAGACCTCGGCTCTTTTAGGATCTTATTACTCAAGACTTGGTGATTACATGTAAAACAATAATTAAGATTTTTTTTTTTAAAGGCAGGAAGGCAGATGGCCTTCAGGGAGAGGATGTGAGGGACAGAACGTAGCCAGAGCACAGCCAGAGCAGATAGGGAGGACTTCTGTACAGGGTAGAGGGACTCTTTTAGGGCTGCAGATAAAGCCTCAGTTTACCCCATGCTTCCAGGTTCTTTCAGCTCTCTCCACACTGTGAAGGTTGGGCAGGGGAGGGGGTTCCTGTTGCTTTCCTTCCTCAATCTCCACCCTGGAAGGAACATCAAGCCCCTTTCTTCTAAACCCCTCTGTGCACATTCACGATTGTGAATTTCGCTGCAAATGACATAGACCAATTGGGAAGTAGCCTAAATCATAGCAAGTGTAGCTATTGTGTACCTGCTGCACGTCAGACCCCAGCTGGAACTTTGCACAGATTTTTGTATCAATGTGTGTGTGTGTGTGTGTGTATTTATGAGCTAGGTATTAGCTTTTTGCAGAGGAAACTGAGGCTTATGATTGAGCAAGGACTTTAACCCTCCATGAATCCCCCATTTGTTCATTTGTTCATTCAACAAACACGTATTGAATACCTATGCCAGATATGGGAACACGGACATGAACGAGACATAGTTCCTGCCCTCACGAGTCCGCTCTCTAGGGAGGGAATTTAGTTGGGGCTGGCCATCCTCAGTGCCAGTGCAGAGGTGGCTGTTACAGGGCCAAGGACTTTTTGGACTGGGGCAAGATTTATTTCCCAAATTAGTTGTTCATTACAAAGAAATTTTCAGGAAGGACTGGATGGGGAGAAGACACGGTGGCAGTGGAGCGCACTGGACATGTGTTCTGGGAGCTTAACGGGGGAGAGGAGGAGAGGACACAGCAGTGGCCTGACTGCTCACCCATGTGCTGCATAGCTTGGCATTTGCCGGTGGACACGGTGGCCTTAGATGTCCAGCCTTTCTGGCAGGAGGAAGGAGGAAAGCAGGGGAGAGGCACACACCTTTGCCTCTCTGGACTGGTGTCTGAGATCGCAAGGTGGCTGGCTGGGGGACTCCTGGGAGTCTGACTCGATTTCCCATTGCAGCTGCTGCAGCACTGCTGCAGCCGTCTCCGGCCTAAATAGCTTCCAGTTTGTTTAGTCAAAACCCTTGGCCCCAACATCAAAGCCCCTTTGGAGTTTCTGGGGGTTGTTGTTCTTATACGGTGTGTATTCCAGAGATGGTTCTGCTGTCACCAGCTGCGTGGGGTGGGGTAGGAGGGGCTGCTGAGACCCTGGGATTTTGCAGGTTGGGAAGGTGGAGGGACAGTTTCCGTGGCCCCTGTCCCCAGGACACTATCTCCCCCATGCCTGCCTCTACCTGGGGTATAGGTGCACAAAAAGGGAGGCTGCCTTCTCCCCTGCCCGACGCCCCACAGAGGAGCCTCTATTCCCCTCACATTTATGCCAGACGTTTTAGTCTGGGCTTCCAGAGGTCAAAGCCCATACCGCCCACTCCCCTTCCATACCAGCTCTCATCATAGAAGCCATGGGCTCTCCCCACGCAAATAGCTCTCCAAAGTCCATCTCACCTTCTTAGCTCTGCTGCTCCAGGGCCTGATCCCCGGCTCCTTCTACACCAGTGTGGTTCTTCTTCAGAAGGGCCTTTCCTCCCTTTTCTTTTCTTTTCTTTTTTTTTTTTTTTTTTGGAGACAGGGTCTTACTCTGTTGCCTGGGCTAGAGTGCCACGGCATCATCATTGCTCAGAGCAACCTCAAACTCCTGGGCTGAAGTGATCCTCCTACCTCAGCCTCCTGAGTAGCTGGGTTCTGCAGTTGAGTACCAACACACCTGGCTAATTTTTGGTGAAGGCAGAGTCTCACTCTTGCTCAGGCTGGTCTTGAACTCCTGAGCTCAAGTAATCCTTTCACCTCGGCCTCCCAGAGTGCTAGGATTACAGGCAGGAGCCACCGTGCCCAGCCTTTTCCTCTCTTTTCTTTTAACCTGATTAACTTGATGTGTTTGAATTTCCATTTGGCTCCATTTGGCTATGGAATCTGTACCTTTCTTACTGCTGAGTTTCTGCAGGTTCCAGCATGTCCCCTTCTTCCTGCGACTCGTTCCCCAGTGCCTAGCCCAGGGTGAGCACACAGAGAAGAGCTGTGTCCAGGTGAGGTGGATGGGGCTGATAGTGAGGACACAGAGCTCATGGCCTGGGGGAAGGGGGAGCTCCTAGGAGTCTCCCCAGGAAAAATCTGCTTGGGTGAAAAAGCCACCAACTCTAGGCCTCAGCCATTTGCTAGAACAGGAGAAAAGGAAGGAAGGAGACATAGGGAGGGAGAGAGACAGACAGACAGACAGAAAGGGATGAGGGTGTGTATGTGTAACAGGGTCAGGTCTTTGGTAACCAGCTAGTGAACACAAAAGGTTACAACCATGACATGCAGGGACAGAGTCCTTCTGGGCTGTGGTGTTCCTAGAAGCCATAGAAGTCTCCATTTCCTTGGTGAAAATAAGAGCCCTGCTTCGAAAGATGGAGTTGAGATTAGGAGTAGACTCAGCTATTGTCCCTGCCATGGGACAATGGGCAAGGCTTTGAGTCAGAATCTCCTGCACTTCTGCACACACTTGTGAACCAAGAGCGAGGTCTTTACAGGAAGCTCCCGTCTAGGACCTTGGCTAGGCAAGGGCGAGCTCCCTGTTGTATGGACTCTCCCATGGGGAGCCTAACTAGGGGTTTACCCCAACATGTGGAAATTCAGAATACCTGGGCATAGGCTCCCCATCTTTAAACAGTGTCTTTAATGCCCTAAGGACCTTGTCTCCTGATTAGGATGGAATGTAGTTTTGAGCCACCCTCTCGCAGGGTGGCCCCTTGGCTCAGTCATACAGCAGGTGCCTCCCTCTGCACCCCAGCCCCTCGCTCTATGTGCACCCCACCTTCGCAGACTGCTCATTAGTTAGTAATGTTAATGTGGCTGCAGCTGGTGATTAAAACCATTGGTTGTGCTGAGCGTTGGTGATCAACACCCCTGCATAGTCACTAATCCCTTGGAAACACGTTTTTGGTTATGATTATAGGGGAGGAGGTCAGGGTGGGTGGTCCTAGGAGCTGGGATCCAGTCATCTCCTGTCCACCGCCCCCCAGCCCTCTGTTCCTCCTGGGCAGGCACTCTGGGGTGTGCCGGGCGGGGAGTTGGGAAGACTGGCCAACTCCACAGCAGCTGGAGGTGGGGCCTGGTGCACAGCTGCTCTGCTAGCAGCACAGGGACAGGGTTATGCCGAGGGTGTGGCTGGGGCGGCTAACTGAAGTGCTCAGTGTCAAGAGGCTTTAGCCACGTGC
Source organism: Mirza zaza (assembly GCA_008750895.1). Taxonomy (NCBI): domain Eukaryota; kingdom Metazoa; phylum Chordata; class Mammalia; order Primates; family Cheirogaleidae; genus Mirza; species Mirza zaza. The sequence goes on along the minus strand of VSMD01004616.1, from coordinate 48,848 downwards.
AAGGATTAATTCTGAGGCTTGTGTTGCTCACTCCTGTGCCAAAAGCCCGGGGAGGAACTGCAGGGTCCAAGGGTCCCCTTACTAAAGCAACCTCTTTCCAAGCTTCCTCAGTCTCTCTGTCCTTAGCAGAGCCTCAAGTCAGAAGGGATCCATTCCCACTCCCTTAGTTTCGGCCCCAATTGTCCCATTCAATCATTTAATTTTCATAATGCCTTTAGTTACATATAATGGTTATATTAATAATATAATAGTGGGTACATAATAAATGTAAACTACCTATGAATATATTACGTACAATAATATAATCATTATGGTTAACATTGTATTGACTGTCTACATTGTCAGTCCCTTTCTATATATTACCTCTTATGTTCACAGCACTCTGCCAGACAGGCCTTATTATCCCATTTTATATATGGGAAATCCAAGACTCAAAGGGGTTAACTTGCTCAAGGTCATGTAGCTAACAAGACACAGGGCCAACATCAACCCTAGGACTCTGGCTAAGTCCAAACCTACTCGAACACTGCAGGGAACATGAAGAATGAAATGATACGTAGTCAAAACTCCAATGTCCCAGCTCCCCAGATGCAGCACACCCCCCAAACATTAGCCCACGGTACAACATAGCTTTTGGGGGGCCGTTACCAGGCAGCGTGGGCGAGGGCCCGGGGAGTGAGACTCACAATAAAAGCCACCCGTGTGGAGGAGAGAGGTCAGCAGGGCAGCAGGGACCACTGATGACTTCACAGAGGACAGGGACTCACAGGATGGGCTGGAGTTGGTGATGGTGGGAAGAGAGGAGCAAAGGTGGACAATTCAGGGCGATAGCAGTGCGTATGCCAGTCTGGCTTACTCCATCCCGATAACCTTTGTCCCCTGACCCCCCATCCCTGCAAGTAGGCCTGCCTTTAACATTTGCAGGGGTTGGGCCAAGAGTACAAACAAAAGGCCACAAACAAAATTTCCAAATGTTTATAACTAATAAATCAAGCAAATTACTAAATAAAATATATCCTGTCCTCCTACCTTGACCAATAGCCTCTCATAGTGAGTCTTGCCCTGGAACATGACGGAGCTGCTCCCTCCTCTGCCTACCTGCCTTCTTGTCACACCAGCAGGTCCTGTCTGCTCCCCCTTGGACCAGCCCATGTACGCAAGTGCCACCCACCCCCATAGGCAGCCACCCCTAGACCACCCCGCAACCCTGAGGGCCCTTGCCTGGCCGTCCTCAGGAGGATGGATGGGGCAAGGGGCTCCTTGGTCCTTGGAAATAGGCTGGGGTCACTTGGCCAGGGAATTCCAGAGACCAGGAGAAGACCAGGACAAGGGTGAGTCAAGTGAGGACCTCACCTCAGGTGCAAAATTTAAGGTGCACCAATTTTAACACCATGTTTTAAAAATCAAAATGAATGCAAAAAATCTGTAATAACTAAGATATCAAATTTTAAAATAAAGACAGGATCAGTATGACTGATTTTTTTTTTTTTTTAATGTCTCAGGCTCCACTATGGTTTCACACAGCCCTGGGCCAGGCACCCAGAGCAGGGTCTAGAAGAGAGGGTGGACGGGCTGTGCAGGCTCAGGTACCCACATCCCACCGAACCTTTGCTCCATGGGCTGGGGCGCAACTGGAGGCTCCCAGAACAGGCTCCAGAACAGGAACCCTCTTGCCCAGAGCCTGAGGGTTTTAATAACTGAGAGCTCCTTGAGGGCTTCAGCATCTAGCTGAGTATCTGGCATTTACAGGGCCTCAAATATTTCTTGAATAAATAAAGGAAGAATGCTAACTTTTGCAAAATCCCCTTCACGGTCCTATTCATTACAAGGGTTGCCAGGTCGGTGGCTGTCAGCACGGCCCAGTACCATCACGTTGGCTGGGTCGGGAGCTTGAGCAGGGCTGGGGGCAGCTAGGATCCTGGGACAGGCGATAGGGAGGCCAAGGTCCCAGGGACTCACCCAGCGCTGGGTGTAGAAGACAGGAGCGGGTGGGGAGAGCAGAGTTATGGTGTGGGATGGAGGGAGGACAGAGGGGCAGGCCAGGGAGTGAGCAGGGGCCGGACGCAGGCAGGGAAGGGACTTGTGCAGCCGGCAGGGAGAGCCCAGGGGCGGGCAGCTGTGCGTGTGTTGGGGAGGGGGCTGCACAGTGAACAGGGGCCTGGAGAAGGGGAATCAAAGGCTCCGGGTGGGCATCCCTGAAGGTCAGCTCCTCAAAAAAGGTTCTGGCAGCCCCCTCAGTCCACTCGGGTTACACACCGGTGTTTCCTATTTCAGCCCTAGGCTCTTTCCAAAGGCCCAGCCTCCCCTCCCTCGCTCTTGCCTCCTCCTTCCCCAGGGAGGGACAAACACATTTGATATATGAAGTGTTTCCACCTAGACGCTTGGGAACCCCACAAAGGCTTCAGTGTGTGACAGCCTCCCCCGCCCTCCCCCAGCCCCTTCCTTTCCTCCTGTTTGGGAGTCTGGGAATGCCTCCGTTTCCTGGGGGTGTCATGCAGAAGGAGGACACGCAGTGGGTGGGGACGTTTCTTGTCCTCTCCAGGCCCCCAGCTCGGGTGGGCTAGCGTGGGTGAGCACTGGGGGTGCAGCGTGATGATCACCAGCTTCCCAGCGTTGGTGGGGGGGTGGCTTCTGCTTCCTTGCTTCTGCTTCTGCCTCCTTGCAGACACTGCCCACATGGCTCCTTGCTGCCAAAGCCCCTCCCGCTGGTCAGGGGGAGTGTTCCACACCCCCCTTTCCCACCCACCCGCCCCCCGGAACCCCAAGGAGAAAAGAAACCAAATTTTCAAATGCTCCCTATATACCAGGCATTGTGCTAGGCTGTTTTATAAAAATCATCTCAATTCCTTCCTGGAAAGCCTTTGGGGTAGGTATTTTTACAGCTGAAGACACAGTGAGGTAAGTGAAGTTGGAGCAGTGTGGCACGGCATTCAAGACCGTGGACTTGGCAGCAGGCAGACCTGGGATCGAATCCCACTCCTTGGCCTCATCGACTCTATGAATGGGGCAAACCTCAGCTTCTCCATCCCTAAGGGAGGGATAGAGGGCTCTCCATAGAGTTGTTAGACATATTAAATATAGTTATTGTGCATTAAGTACCTGGCAGGTAGCACATGGTAGGTGCTAGGATCAATATATATTGCTATATTGATCAATATTGACCAATATATCAATATATATGGGCCCTGCGGGTGTGGACCTGGGTATCTGGAAGTGTGTGTGCAAGGGAGGACTCCATTCGATTCCTAGCAGCCCTCCATGGAAGTAGATGGCGGCTTGACTCCAAAAGAGCCTGAAGTCAGGAGGCCCTGAGGACACAGACATCCCACCTCCCACCCACAGGCGAGGGGAGGACCCACTCCGACGCAGTGGGTGGCCCCTCTGGCCCGGGGCTCCTCTGACTCAGGGAGAAGCTGCAGCTGGCCCTGGGCCACACCAGCCACTCACACCACATGTGTCCCTCACTCTAACTCCCGTTGCCACCAACGGCACAGTGAAGAGGAGAAATGGGCACACTTGGGTGTCTGGAATAATGTCTTGTGTGTGAACGAGTGAGGTTACGTGCTGGGGGACATGCTTTGGGAACATGTGCCTTATATCTTATTCTACATGTAGGGGTGCGTGCGTGTGTACATGTTTGTGGTCACACAACTCCCAGACTCACCCTGGGGTCCCTGGGTGCATGTGTGTGCCATGTGCCAGGATGTCGGCCTGTGTCCACGTGTGTGACTGCTTGTCAAACAAACTCCCTGGAGCTGGGGCTCTGCAGGAAGGGTCAGACAGCAGTCTGAGACACTTTTCATGTGTCAGGAAAACCAGGCTCCCCTTTCAGGAAGGCTTCCCAAGGAAAATAAACTAGCCCAGCTCCTGGGGCAGAGAGGGAGGGAGCTGGGGCGAGAAAGAGAGAAGGTGGCCAAGAGTGGCAAGGAGGTCACGAAGCAAGGCAGTCAGATGACACCCTTTGACCCCACCGACCCCTCTAGAGAGCCCTTCCCTTAGCTCTGTCCTAAGAGGGCTTTGTCCTCTGTCTCCTCTACTGATTCTTTTTTCTCCTCTCCATCTCCGTCTGTCTCCCTGCTTTCTCCTCTCCTTTCTCTTCCCTCTGCCCTTCTCCTCCATCTTCCTCCCTTCCTCCCCACTCCCACTACTTTGCAGCTGGCTGCCTGCCAATCACCTGTCTCCTCCCTCACCTCCACCTTGGGAGCCAAAGCTGTGGTCTACCTATGAGAACAGGTGGTCAGAAAAGTGCACAAAGCAGCGGTATAGTTTGTTTTTAACTTTTATCCTTTGGTGCCAAGTTGGCCGCAAGTCCCTGGCTATTGCCTCCGACTGTGGAGGTGATCTTTTTATTCACCAATTGGCTAACTGACTGCACCATTTTCCATATATTTATTAAGCACCTGGTTTGTGCCAGGCGCTGTGGTTGGCTCTAAAGCTGCCATGGTGGGCAATGAGCAGGAGAAACGAATGACTCTGCCCCACAGAACTTTCAGACTGATGGGGAGTCAGAAACTGATTCAAGTCACACACAAAAATGTAAAATTCAAACAACTTAAGGCGGTGGCTCACACCGGTAGTCCCACACTTTGGGAGGCTGAGGTGGGAGGATCACTTGAGCCCAGGAGTCCAGGCTGCAGGGAGCTATGAATGCGCCACTGCACTCCAGCCTGGGCAACGGTAGGAGACTCCATCTCAAAAAAAAAAAAACTCTTAAGGGCTGCAGGCAGAGGGGTAAGTATATGTACAGGAGAACCTCTAATGCGGGAATTAACATGGCCATGGGGAGGGGAAAGACTCCCTAAGGAGGCAATTAGTCCAGGTGTAAGGGAAAAGTAAGATGTGACCAGGCCAAGGAGTGGAGGGAGTGGGTGTGAAGTGAGGCAGCTTGTTGTAGGCAGAAGGAACAGCAAGCGAAAAGGCCCTGTGGCCAGAGGGAACGAAGTCCATTGGGAGGGAGGGCGTGGGATCTGGAGGAGGCTGAACTACAGCCCAGACCAAGCCTTGCGGGCTCTCACAGGTCATGTCAAGAACCATTCATCTCAGGGAAAATCATCTTGACAAAAAGTCAGTTATGTTTCATTAAGTCGGATGGATAGATCTTATAATTTTTTGAAAGTTAAGAAAGTATAAATTCATTAAGAGTTTTAAGATAATTTTATGTTTTTTCATCACAGCAGCCTCCGCGCACACTGGAAGAGCATCAGGGCACAGACCCGCACAGGGCACAGTGGCAAGTGTGCGGTCTGCAGGCAATGCTTGGTCCACCTGTGAATTCCCAGGACGCCCCGGGCTGAGGGTCACACTGTGCCAGGGAAGAGAGGAAAGAGGAGGATAGAGAATCGCCCCAGCGTGTTGCTGGGGCCTGGGTTAGACAGAAGCAGCCGGCTGGCCCAGCTCCACACCCCCACTTGGGCTCCCACACTCTCTGCCACCGAGGCGTCTGCCCCTGCCATGTGCTTAGCCCCTAACAGCTGGGGTGGCTTGTGCTTAGGGAGGGGTGGGGGACAGGCAGGCAGGGGATGGGAGAGGGATGAGACAGCTGAGCAGGGAGAGGCAAAGGATTAGAGCGTGGCCCACGGGGCCGGTGGACCAGCAGCATCAGCATCTCTGGGAACTGGCTGGGAATTCAAGTTCTCAGCCCGCACCTAGACCTACCGAATCAACATGGCAGAAGCGAGGCCAGCCTCATGCTATATGTGTTTTAACAGGCTGAGAACCAGTGTTGCAGAGGCAGAGAAGGCTGGTGGGACATGCTCTAGGCTGAGTGGGTGAAAACAGGTGAGTCCACCATCCAGCCACCCAGTCGTCATCTACTGCCACCTCCTCTGTGTCACCCAAGCGATTTTTGTGGAAGCCTTTCTGATAGAAATGTGCAAAGATGGAAATGACCCGGCTCCCGCAGGCCAGCCCCTCTCTCCTCTCTCCGTGGTCTCCATCTGGTGTCTTGCTTTGGGTGGATGGAGAGCACCCCCTCGTCACAGCCCAAGTGTGTGAGGCGAGGAGCAAGGCTTTCTGGCAGACCCAGCTGTCCCTTACAATCCGCACCCCCTTCCACCTCCCTCACTACAAGCACACCCAGCAGCTGCAGGAACCACCCGGCCTGGCCCAATGCTAGCCCCAGTGTCCCCAAGCGCAGGCAAAGTGGAGTTCAATCTGTTTTTCCATGACAGACCTCCCCAAGGGACCCAGACCCACCACAGCCTGAACCAGGACACCTCCTGAACCCTCCTCTCCCTCCGTACAAGTCTCCCCTTCCAGAGGATTTCGGGAAAAGCTGTTGACAGTAAGGTCCGCGCCCCCGAGCCCCCACCAAACACCACCCCACGCTGTGGGTGGGATCTCATCTCCACACAGGCCAAGCAGCTGGCGGGACCACCTGCCTCAGGAGAGACCAAATGGAAGGCCAGAGGAAGGGCAGCGGTGGGGAGGCCCTGAGGGAGAGGAAGCAGGGGTGAAAGGGCTGATCCAAGAAGTCCAGGATGCTAGAGCTGGAAGGATCTGAGGGACCAGCTAGGGCAGGCTTGACATTTTACAAGCTCAGAGAGGTTGTGGCTTGCCCAGTGTCACATAGCAAACTGGTGTCAGAGCCCAGCACGACCTGATCTCCCAGTCCAATGCTCTTCCCACAGCCCTCCCCCAGGGGACAGTAGTCAGGGGGGTCTGTGCAGAGAAAAGTGTCCCCCATAACCTGCTGTGATCCCCTTTAGTACCCAGGACCTTCCTCCAGGGAGCTTCCTTAGTTAACTCCCCACTTCTTCTCCCCTGTCACTCACTCCACGGCTCCCGACTGGTTTATGAGTTCACCTCATATCCACTCTACTGTGTGTGTGTGTGTGTGTGTGTGTGTGTGTGTGTGTGTGTGTGTGTCCCGCCTCCACCATCAGACTAGGGGATAGCCCAAGGGCAGAGGGCATATCTCTACAATCACACTAGACTTTCCTGGAGGACAGATGACTTCCCCCTTCCTTTAGAATAGGAGCTTCCTGGGGGCGGGGCTCATCTTCTCTATTAGACTGGGGTCTCTAAAGGCAGGAAGTGAGCCCCCAGAGTTGTGCGTGTCTCCTTCTCACCTGCACAGTTCTCTGCAGCTGAGATGGCCCTGGTGTTAGACCTCAGGAGCAGGATGGCCCCTCGACAAGGAGTCCCCAGTTCAGTGACTCTCTATGCCTGAAATGGCTGGTGGCATTCGAACCCATTGAGGTTGTCACCTTGGGACATGACTTAGAGATTCTCGGATGGCTGTTCCCATTCCTTGCCCATCCCAAGATTTCAGTTTTTCATCACAGTAACTACTAGCCTTGGTTTTCTGTGGTTCCTGTCCTTCCAGCCCTCCTGGGAAATCCTCTAAAATTTTAAAGGGACCTCACTGTACCTAAGTGGACCCTCTGAACCAAGGCAGTCTTGTGGACATAGGGGTCAGAGGGGAGCTTTCTTCCTCCCCTTGTCCAAGGCCTCTGGGGATGGCTAAGGCAGATGACCACCTCTCCAAAGCCACCCCTGGTCCCTGCCCCACACGTGCCCCTCCCCCCCTGCCCCTGTGCCAGCCCTCACCACCTCCCACTGAGAGCTGGGACTGCTGTTCCGCAAAGGCCGTCAGAGCTGACCCTCTCTGTAAGGAACATCGTGTGGAGCCTTCCTCCTGTTTTCCAAACAGGGTGCTGGGACTTTTGTCACAGCTCCCAACCTTCCCACATCCAAGTAGAGTCCTTTCTGGAACCTTTCTGGTATCATCACCTGAGCATCTGACAGCCCCAGCCCCAGCTGGAGATGTGTCAGGGTCTGAGTGAGGACAGTAAGTAAAGGGGACCTCAGCTCTGTCCCAGAGGACCCAGTCACAGCTGCCTCCCACACAGTGCTGGGCCTTGCAGTGCACAGGGCGCCATCACAGATGTCGCCCTAAGAACACACGCGTAACCGGCTGGCGAGCAGTGCTTCTTCTGCCACCTCCATGGCAGTAGGTTAGAACACTAGCATGGGTACATAGGACAGACCCTATTCCGATGCGTGGAGAGAGGAAGTAAGGCTCAGAGAGATCACGAAATGGATCCAAGGCCCCACAGCTAGTCAGCCAGGCTGGAATGCCATGCCAGCCCGTTTTTTGGTTTCAGTGCCACCACCCTTTATACCACATCTTACAAGCTGTGCCAGCCTGGAACCACACCCAGGCCCCTAGAATCCCAGCCTACACCCAGGAGCACTGTGGGTGGTTGAGCAGGTTGTGCACTGCACAACCCCAGGGGGTGCTCCTCATATTGGAGTCTCCGTAAATGGCATCCCCTGTAGTTGTTGCAGGACACGGCCCTCATAGCTGCATGTGGGGGCCTGCCTCCACACTCACTCCTCAGCCCTGCTTGTGCACGCATTCAAACACTCAGGCAACACCAATTCATGCCCTGCTTCTCCTCTTCCTCTGCTAGTTAGGGAGGCAGGCAGCAGGAGGTCTTGAGCCAAGGTGAGGATCCCTGAGTATACAGCCCCCACCCCAGGACCACTGCCTCCCCAGGTGGGAGCTCTTTCCGTCCGACCTCGCCATGCTCCCAGAGCCGCTCAGGGCGCCGCACCGCCTGCACACTCATCTCCCCGCACGTGTGGGTGAGCACACACGCACACACGTGCACCCGCATGCGAGCGAGGTGCCGGCCTATCTCCAAGCTCCTGTCTGAGACTCCACCAAGCAGGGGGCTGCGGGCTGGGGGCTGGCCTCCCGTAGCAGAGCCCCCTCCCCCTCCACTCGTGTGCAGGGCCCTGGCCCCTCCTGGGGAACAAGGCTGGGATTAATAAGCGCCCGGCTCCCTCCCCTAATGGGCTCCAGCTGCACAAACATTCCCAGAATTCAGAGCCGGCTCTGTCTGGGGCGGCCCAGGCCTCAGCCCCAGCATTCCTGGCCCCCTCCCCCCAAGCCTGGGACAGCTGCTCCGGAACTTTGGCAACTGGCTGGGGATCGAATCCCAATTCAGCTTTTCCAGAGGTGGGGGGCAGTGGAATGGCTGGTGCTGGGGGTGGGGCGGGAGGACAGGAGAAGGGAAGAGGTGAACAAATTCTGAAGGGACATCTCAGTTCCTGCCCTACCTGCCCCTCCCCCGCCTGCTCTCTGCCGGCCACCCTTCCCCCAACACTGCTCACACTCCCAGCAGTAGGTACCAGGGGCCCAGCTCCTTCTTGCCTAATTTGTCTCACCAGGCAGTGCCCTTAGCTGGCAGTGCCCAGGAGGAGGTGACCTAGCAGGGCTGGGAGAGGAGTTAAACATCTCCCCTTGTGTTTGAGGAGATCATGCTATGTCTCTGACGGACTCCAAGGCCTGGTGGGAGCTTAGTTCAAACAGATTCTTATCTGGAAGGGGGAAGGGTGGCAAAGGGAGCAGGAAGAAGGGTTCTCACCTCCCCATTATCCACCCAGGGAGTGACATTTAGGGACCCGGTGGCCGGAGTCCTAAGTGGGACAAACATGTGCCTGTGCTGATGGTGGCTCTGAACCTGTCTTCTCTTTCCCACCTCTGGATCCCGGGCCAGAGGGGTCATTCAGCTGTCCTTGACCTGTGCCTCCCAGTTATGCCAGCTGTGGACACCAAGGGCTGAGGCCAGGGACAGAGTCCTGTGACCCGTATTAGTGCCAGAGCCCACCTGAGTGGGGGGACTCGTGGAGAGCACACGGCCCGATGGCGGTACGAGCGACTCCACGTGTGTGCGTGTGTCGTGGGGGCCAGGCAGCAGCAGCTGGGTAAAGCGGCGCTGCGTGGCGGCGTGCGGAAGTGGATGAGGGTGTCGGCGTTCAGAGATGCTGTAAGTCCACACTCAGATCGGCTGCCGGCTGGCCACCCTCCCCCGAGTTAGAGTCTCCCCACCAAGGGGTGTGTGCCAGAGAGAAGCTGAAAAGAGAAAGCGAGTGCAGAGAAAAGGGAGGTGAGTGAGGTGAGAGCCCTCACTGACTATGCGGGCAGCAGAGGGCACCGGCCTGGGAGTCAAGACATCAGGGCACGTGGGTCCTGGCCTCAGCTCTGCCATGGACCAGCTGGAACCTGTGGACACGTCACTTCCTTAACCTGGGCCTCAGTTTCCTTCCCTTGAATATGAGAAGGTTGGGGAAGAGTCATTCTCTCCCGAGTCCCTTCTCAGATTCCACTGTGACAAGAGCTGGGTCGGAGGACTTAGGGAGGAGGCTCCGTCTCCTCAGAGCCACAAAAAATAGGGCTCTGGAGGGGCCACCATTCCTGTCCCCACCTAAAGCCCTTCAGTTGCTCCATTTCTGCAGAGAAGTTCTCACTCACCTCACCCTCTGGTCCCGTAGCTTGGGTGGTGATAGAAATTAGTGACAAGAGTGCAGTCCCCATGCAACCGGGAATGCATGGAGGGTCCCCAGCTCTCCCTGGCCTGGAGGGGAAATGCAGAGAAAGGGGTATGGCTCCTGTCCTGGGGAGCCCCAGGCTGTAGGGAGGCCGAGTGCTCCACCTTGGTGACAGATGAGGCAGATTATCCCGGCTGGCTGAGCTCCCGGCAGTCCTGGGTTAGGAGAGAAGAGGGTCACTGAGTCAAAGAGCAAGGGGCCCCTCGCCCTTCACCCTCCATCCCTCATGTACGGGCAAACACGCCCCTCCTCAGGCCTCTGCTGAGGAATGCAGACAGACCTCTCCAGGTCTTGGTCCCCATCAATCACACTACCCGGGCATGTCACATCACCAGCTTCCTGGCAGAGTCACAGAGGGGATGGTGCTCTCATGGTGTGTGAGCCCTTTAACGCGTCACTAATTTATATCTCTCCCCAATTTACAGGACCAGACGGTGAGTGACACCTTCTCCTTTGCAGAAACTGAAGGGCTTTAGGTGGGGACCTAAAGGAATCAGACCCACTTTGGGACTCTACCTGAGGGAGCCCCACCTGGCCATCCACCTGGCATTTAGTGAACAGCTACTTTGTATTTGGCTCTGTGTTGGAAACTGAGGAATACCAAGAAATCACATTTTCCCCAGGGGTATGAAGCCAGAAAACAAAAATTCCTTCCTCAAACCAAAGGTGGATTGGAACTGACCCTAAACTGACCCAAGGAAACAGAGTAATCAACATGCAATTGTAGTTGGAGCTGTTTATGTGGGCACCCAAGAGAAAACAGACCAGACACCTGAATCTCCTAGACCGAAGCTCTGGACTGCTAAGCTGTGGGTGTTTAGCAGGGACACTTCTGAAAGAAGAAAGCAGATGACCATGGTTTTGGAACTCTAAGGTGTGGATGGGCAAGAAACTGAATGCACAGTCTCTTTGCCCCCTCCTCCTCCCCCTTTCAGTTACCTATTGATTAACAATCCACCCCAAAACTGAGTGGCATAAAACAACAGCACGCAGTTCTGTGATTCCAGCAGTGTTCACTGTGCACAGCTTGCCTCGGCTCCGCGTGGTGTTGGCTGGTTCTGGCGCATGCAAGATGGCTTCACTAACATGTCTGGCACCTCCACGGGGTGGGGCGAGCTGGAAGAGATGGGGGCTGGCTGGGCTTCTCTCTCTCCCTTCCTAGTCTCCCATCCTCCAGGGCTTCTCTTTCCGCCAGGGTGGTAGGACTTCTTTACATGGTGACTGGTTTCCAAGAAGGCAAAACTAGAAGCTGCCAAGTCACTTAAAGACCTAGACAAGGGCCGGGCGTGGTGGCTCATGCCTGTAATCTTAGCACTCTGGGAGGCCCAGGTGGGAGGATTGCTTGAGCTCAGGAGTTCGAGACCAGCCTGAGCAAGAGCGAGACCCTGTCTCTACTAAAAATAGAAAGAAATTAGCCAGTCAACTAAAAATGAAACAAAAAATTAGCCAGGCGTGGTGGCTCACACCTGTACGCCCAGCTACCCAGGAGGCTGAGGCAGGAGGATCGCTCAAGCCCAGGAGTTTGAGGTTGCTGTGAGCTAGGCTGATGCCACGGCACTCACTCTAGCCTGGGCAACAAAGCGAGACTCTGTTTCAAAAAAAAAAAAAAAAAAAAAAGACCTAGACCTGAACTGTTAGGGCATCTGTGTTGCTGCATATTATTGGTCACAGCAAGTCACAGGCCACCCTGACTCAAGGAGAGGGAAAGCGGACCGAGGAGCTGCATGTGCGAGTGAGGCAAAGGCATTGCTGGCTGCCCTCTGTGCAGCCCCGCTCTCCTGTTTCTCTCTGGCTCACCGACAGGCGCTATCCTCCTCCCTGAGCATCATCCTTAACTTCCTTTCTCATACCCCGTGTCTAATCAGTCCCCAAGTGCTGTTATTTATGTTTCCTCAATGTCTCTGAAATCATTTGCACAGTCACTATGACTATCCTCTCTTACCTGCAAAGCTCAACACCTTCCTGAAAGTGTCCCATTTCCAGTCTTGTTTCATCACCATGTTGCTTTCCACCTTGCAGCCACAATGAGCACCCCGAAACCTCACCTGCAAGGAACTGGGTGGCCCAGGGACAGGAGAGCCAGGGGGACTTGTGCCTCACTATGTGGCCTTTTGTACCAAGTGTGTACCTTTCCAAAAACTAAAATGCCTTTTAAAATTTGACTCAAATTCAGCTGGGCATGGTGGCACACACCTGTAGTCCCAGATACTCAGGAGGCTGAGGTGGGAGGATCCCTTGAGCCCAGGAGTTCAATGCCAGCCTGGGCAACATAGTGAGAACCCAACTCTTAAAAAAAATTGACTCAAAATCAAATTTAATAATAAATAAACCAAATCCTCATCGTGTCACTGTTCTACTGAAAAAAACTCTGTGAGAGCCTGTGGCTCCCCGGGTAAAGTCTGGACTCCTTAATGAAGCTTAGGAGGCCCTTCCAGATCTGCCCTGCAAGCGCTCTTCCCAACTTTGCACTCTGTGTTCCAGTCAAGTGGAACTTCTTTGAACTTCTTGCAGCTCTTCGAAAGCACCATTTTCTCTCTCACTTTGCAGCTTTTGCATAGGCGACTGCTCACAACACTCTATTCATCCCTCAGGTCTCAGCTTAGTTATCCTTTCCTCCAAGAAGTCTTCTGAGGTCCCTAAATTGGGGTTTGATGCCTCTTTCACAAATTCCCATAGTGCCCTTGACTTTTCTAGCATTGTGCTCATCACATTCTACTGTCATTGCCTGGTTCTTCCCCTGTCCCTGTCCCTCCCACCAGAGCACACGCTTCCAGCTGGGCAGGGACCAAGGCAGCACTGCTCACTGCTGCTTCCCTAACACCTGTGCAAAGGGACTGACTACGCACAGATGCAGGGAAGAAAGGGAGAAAGGAAGAAGGAAGCAAAGAAGGAGAGAGGAAGAGAAGGAAGGTACGTGGGTTTAAAAGCTGTAGCAGCTCAGAAAACTAATCTTTGAGCATGAAGGGGAGAGTTTTACTGTAAGAAATTATGTGATTCAACCACGTAGATGTATCCCATAGACATTAGATACAAAAGAGGACATAGTATATGATTTGTTTTCTAGAAGGTCTGTAACAGGCAAAATTAATAATGATAGAGGGTAAATAGTGTTTACCTCTAGTGTAGGACTCACTGGAAGGTGACAGGAAGAAAATGTCCTGTATCTAGAGTGAAGTAGTGTTTATGTGAGTATAGACACATGTAAAAATTCCTGAAACTGTACTTAAAATTAAAATGTACTTTATGCATTTTACTCTATGTTATATCTCAAGAATGTAGAAAGAAAGGAAGGAAAGAACAAGGAAAGGAAAGAAATAAGATTATGTGGCCAAAAATTCAAGTCAACTGCTTAGTTGGAGAACAGCGATAAAGTACTTACGATCTAGAACCGAGGCATGGAACTGGGATCCAGGCAGAAAAAGCCATGTATGTGTATTTGTGTGTACACAAGCGTGCGTGCAAATGAGTGAAGAAGCTGGTTTATATCAAAAGGAAGAAAGTAATGCAAAACAATTGCCCATCCATTCTTTATGCATCTACCTAATTCCTCCTGAAAGCTTCCACTGGTTTTTCTATAACTACAGCATAAAGCCCAGTCTCCTTGACTTTGCATTAAAGCATTCCACTACCTTCCCCCCCCCACTTGCCCTTCCAGATTTATCTTCCTTGAACTCATGCTCTCTTTCCCCTCATCCACCATACCATGCATGCTTCCAGGTACTCTACCTGTATAGGTGTCCCAGTCCATACAGAGATCAGCTGTCAGTGCTCTTTGTTTATGGGGTACCTACTACCATCATGGACTACCTGCTCCTTCATCTTTCTTTTCATGGCACTTTGCTCATAGCCACATAGCATGTAACTTGCCCTCTTGTAGATCACATCTATTTGTGTATGTTTCTGTCCCTGTCTATCATGCAAGAACTCCAGAAGGCAGGGACGATGTCAGTGCCCAAACCTATAGCTCTAGCTCCCAACTCTTGTCTGCATCAGAACTACATTTCCAACTGCCTACTGTGCATTTCTTTCTCAAAGTAAATGTGTTCACAACTGAGCTCATTATAGAAAGCCCAGAAATTAAATTCTCACATATATGGTCAAATGATTTTTGACAAGAGTGCCAAGACCATTCATGGGGAAAGGATAGTATTTTCAACAAGTGGTGCTGGGAAAATTGGATAACCATGCACACAAAAGAATGAAGTGGAGCTGGGCATGGTGGGTCATGCTTGTAATCCCACCTACTCAGGAGGTTGAGGCAGAAAGATAGCTTGAGTCCGGGAGTTCAAGACCAGCCTGGGAAATATAGTGAGACCCTGTCTTCTAAGAAAAAAAATGAAGGCTAATTAAAAAAAACAGACAATAACAAGTTTTGGTGGGGTGGTGGGGATGTAGAGAAATTGGAATCCTTGTGTACTGTTGGTAGGAATGTAAAATGGTATAGCTGCTATAGAAAACAGTATGGCAGTTCCTAAAAAAAAAAGTTGTTTTTTTTTTAATTTTAAAAATTTTTTTAATTTTAAATTTTTAAAAATTGTTATTATACCAAGCTGGCCACAGTGGCTTGTGCCTATAGTCCCAGCTACTCAGGAGTGTGAGGCAGGAGGATCATCTGAGTTCAGGAGTTTGAGGTTTCAGTGAGCTATGATGACACCATTGCACTCTAGCCTAGGCAATAATGCAAGACCCTGGGCTCAAGAGATGATAGTTCTTAACAAATGCTGGTTGATCTAATGACTGAATGAGCAGCTATTCCTCCCAGATTCAGCAACTATTTCTCCTCCATATCTCTGCACTATCCAACTCCACCCCAACTCCCTGGGCCCCTATGATAAGGCGCAAAGGTTTCAAAGGCCATGGTA
Organism: Mirza zaza; assembly: GCA_008750895.1. Taxonomy (NCBI): domain Eukaryota; kingdom Metazoa; phylum Chordata; class Mammalia; order Primates; family Cheirogaleidae; genus Mirza; species Mirza zaza. The sequence goes on along the minus strand of VSMD01004616.1, from coordinate 33,645 downwards.
GAAAGTTAGGGCTGGATTCTTGAGGAGTTAAGAATCTGCAGAGTCTCTAGAAACAGGAAAGGACGTGGTGCTGTAGAGGTGTGGCCAGCAGACCCCCAGGCCCTCATACCCATAGTGGGGAAAAAACAGAGAATTCTGCAAGGTTTTTCCATTTTGGGGTGGTTGTCTTAAAGTCTTCATGCCTCAGCTGAAATAGTCTGTAAGCATTGGGTTAAGTGTTAGGGTCTGTTGGAAATACTTAGACCTGGGCCTGAGCCAGCACCTTCCTGGAAGAAATGATTCTGGCTGCTGAAGTGGGGACAGATGCATGAGAAAAGAGGTCCCTAGACCAGTGCGCCTCACACTTGAATGTGCAAACAGATCTCTTGGGAATCTTTTTAAAATGGAGCTTCTGATTGAGAAGATAGGAGGTCAGACTCAAAAAGATCCTGTTTTTCTAACCAGCTCCCAGTTGATGGCACTGTTGGAAGGGTGAAGGGTGGGTCCCCGAAGGCAGGTGGCATCACACTTTGAGCAGCAAAGACCTAGAAAACTAGCGTTATGATCCAGACACCGAGCTCTCAGGCCTTAAAGAGAGAAGCTGCCATCAGCAACATCAGAAAAATGTTCAGGAGATGATCCAGGAGACAATATAGTATAAAGCCAGCCTGGCAAATATCTGGCATGCTTGCCAACGCTTACATTCCTTGATTATATGACCATGGCAGACATCACTAGTAGATGTCAGCACTATCTCCCACTAAACCAAGAGGATGTCTCATAATCCATCTCAACACAATGCTCCAGGCAGCCACCCAATTAATTACAGTTGGCATGAAAAATAACCCCACTTGCTATTTCTGGTATTGTGGTTAAGAGTCAGTCTTTGCTCTGCTCTGGCTAGTTTGATGGCCTTAACACAGTGGTTTCCATAAACTTCAGTTATTTTAATATGCTGTAATTTGATGGCCAGGCACACTGGCTCACACCTATAATCCGAGAATTCTGGGAGTTCCAAGGTGGGAGCATGCTTGAGCCAAGATGTTTGAGGTTACAGTGAGGTATGATTGTGCCGTTGCTCTTCAGCCTGGACAACAGAACAAGATCCCATTTCTTAAAGAAAACAAAACATAGCACTCATTCAATGGTTATTTTGAACATTAAATGATATTATGAATGTTGAGTGTCTGGCACATAGAAAAGTACAGGTATTCAATAAAAGGCGGCTACCACGTGGAGGGGGGAACATGTGAGCTACACAATTAGAGGGGATGTGACTGTGGGGCAGGAATGAATATGGCAAGGGAGAAAGGAGCCAGGGAGCTAGGGGTGGGGAAGGATAGGTGGACAAAGGTTGTGCCAGCCAGTGATGGCTGGAGGCTTTCCAGCTCTCTGGATGGCACTGGGCTCCCCACTGGTGCTAAAGCTCTGAATAGAAGGGGTGAGTGGTACCTGTCATCTTGAAATATAGGAGTACACAGTAGCGAACTTCTTGTGAAGGAAAGTTTTGAAAGACCTTAAAATGGTCAAAAAGATTATGGCCTGTCCTTGTATGTTATCGCTTGAGCTATGTTACAGCTCAGATAACTGATAATAATAGAAATGATTCTTGTCCATAGAAATGCAAATTGTCCCCTGGAGATGCAATTGTGGTTTTTGCCCAATTTGGCATCTATTAAGCAAATTTACTTAATCATTCTTGATGATCTAGATAGGTCTCTGCTCTTTGAACTGGTTGTAACATCTTACTGGTTCATTCATTAATTAATGAGTTACAGCGTAGAGTGCAGTGGCACGAATTCCTGGGCCCAAGGGACCCTCTTGGCTCAGCCTCTGGAGTAGCTAGGACTACAAGTATGGGCTGCCACACCGAGGGGTTTTTTTCTTTGTTTGGTTGTTGTTTTTTGTTGTTGTTGTTGTTGTTTTTGTTTTGTAAAAAGCCAGTCTCACTATGTTGCCCAGGCTAATCTCAAACTGCTGGCCTCAAGGGATCCTCCTGCCTCAGCCTCCCAAAGTGCCCTGATTACAGGCATGAGCCTGGCTAGAAAAAATTGTTAACATTCCCACTGGCAGTGAAGATTGAGCAGGAGGATTCTAGGACCCTCTGTCCAGGACAAGATTTTCTACGTGCTCCAAATACCATTACATATGTTAGGCTTGTAAGGGTTTGTCCCCAATTTCATTGCTGTTTTCCACTATCCAAATAGATACATAATGACTATATTTGTACTAGGCACATCTTCAGACACTTATATGAGCTTATTTAACAAAACATAACTCACAAGTACCACACCTCATATTTATCTATCCATTCATTCATTAAACTAGATAGTAAGCTGCATGTGGGCAGGGACTCAGTTTGTGCTCCTTCAGAGCTTAGCAAGTGCCTAACTCATGTTAAGTACTAAGTACACATTCACTGAGCCAACAACATAAATGAATAAGCATAACTAGCATGTATTAAATACTTACTATGTGCCAGGCACTGTTTTAAACACTTGGAGTTAGTTTGTTGAATCCCCATACCAGTTGCAAGGTAAGTACAATTACTATCTCCATGTACAGGCAATACGCAGGGAAGTGAATTAACTTGCTCAAAGTCCACAGCTAGCAAGTGGCTGAGGCAGGATTCAAGTACTGGTAGCCTGGCTCCGGAGCCTGTGACTTTGGGTACCCACCTAGCCAGGGATCTTGTTAGGTTCTGAGATACAGAATAAAAGACACCAAACACAGACTCTCCTCAAGGAGGTCACACACAAGAAAGGAGGTAAATAACTAACAATCACATCATGTGCTCTGACAAGTGAGAACACAGTGCTGGGGACAGAGGGTGTCAGAGGACTGACCAGGGGTCTGGCTGTCTGCAGAGGAGCCATCTGGCCTAAGCTCCAAGGCACTGGTAGTTAAAGTCCAGAAGAGAGGAAGGGAAGGGCGTTTGAGCCATAGGAACGGTGTGTAAGAAGCCGTGAAGCATGGTTGGTCTGAGAACCTAAGAGTTCCAAGGCCAGAGCACAGGTGTGCAGGGAAGAGTGGTGGGACATGAGACTAGGGAGGGAAGAGCCAGATGGTAAGAAGCTTCATGTGCAGAGGGAGGGAGTTTGGATGCCCCTTGGGGGCCTCCTGGGATTGTAAGCAAGGGTGTTATGAGCTCAGACCTCACACTCTGCCCCCCAACCCAGAACACTAAACCCAGTACACAGAATTCCCTACAAGCCATATCGCACCCCAGAGAGTGCTCTGGGAGGCCTAGACAGGAGGGAAATGCTACTGGAGTGTGGGGCACACCCAGTGCCACCTGGCAGCAGTGGCTGGGGATCCTCTCCCCAGCCCTCCCACTGCAATTTCTGCACTCGTCCCCCAGCCCTGCCAGCTCAGGCACATTTCCTCCTGTCCCATCCCCCATGAGGCCAGAGATAAGAACATCCCCTCCCTTGCCCCCCCACCTCCATCTGAAGCAGCTGCAGAGCCTGGCACACCCCAGGCCCCAGTCAGAGGAGGGAGAGTGGGGAGACAGACGGTGGGGGGAGCTTCCTGGGGGGCCGTGGCTCTGGGCTGTACCCTCCCCTCCCATAGGGCTGAGGCTGGTGATTAGTTGAGTTAATTATATCCAAGCCATTTCCGATTGGCATAAGCCCACCCACCCACAGAGCCTGCCCAGAAGGCGGGCAGGCTTGGCCCAGGGTCAGGCTGCTGGAGCACCCGCCACTCTGAGAGGGGTCCTCTTCCCCCATGATAGCCAAACAGAGGCTGGCTGTGGTCCCCGTCCTAGCCCTCTTCCTCTCCCCTTCTCCCAGGCCTCCTCTCATCACTTTCAACCCCCACCCTCTTTTTTAACTTGTCCCCACACAAATCCCTTTCGCCCCCCTTCCTCCCCCCAGGTTTGGAATGAAATCATGGGGCTCTGAGTTCCGCACTAGGCCCCAACATAAACACTCTGATTGGGGCTAATTATAAGGGCCAGGTTGGGAGGCTGGAGCCTTTAGAAAGCTTTGGCTTTCAAACAAAGGGCCCAGGGCTCAGCCCCCAGCCCAGGCCGGCTCCTTTCCAGGCTTCATGGGAGTAAGGAGGGGTCCCAGGGGTAGGCAGTCCTCTCTAAACCCAGTGGTCTGTGGGCCTGTTCCATGTCCCAAGTCCCATCTTGTCCTTTCTCCGTTGCTTTCATTCGCCTCAGCCCTCCCAGGCCTCAAACCCTGGGGCCTTCCCAGCTGGCTTGGGGTAGCCACAAGTCTGCAGTGGAAGGCAAGGCAGCTGGGTTGGGGCTCTCAGACTGTGAGGGGCTGGGGCAGGGGGAGGCGCAGGGGAAGCCAGCTGTGACAGCCCCAGCCCTAATTAGCCAGCTTCAAAGCCGGCTGGAGAGAGCCCCCCCCCCATGTGTGCCCTGCTCACTCAGGCGAGTAAGACATTTCTGTCCTAATCAGGGGAGAGAGAGGGAGAAAAACACTGCCCACCACCACCCTGAGGAGCCGCTAGACACTGGGCTGGCACCCAGAGTCAGGTAGAAAAACTGGGAGCACAGGAAATCATTCTATTCAAACTATCCGAAATGACAGGTTTAAAAAGCCCTCAAGAAATACACATCCTTTGAGTGGGTGTTTCTATTTTTAGAAATTTATCCTAAGTAATTACGAAAGTGCTACAATTTATTGAACTTCCACTATGTGCTGGCTCTATGCATGCATCATCCCATCTAATCCTCACAACCACCTTGCCAGACAGGTACTATCGCCTTTTTATATGAGGACACTGGGACTCAGGGGTCAGGAAACTTCTGCACACAAGTGCTCAAGGCTGCTACGGCAGTGAGTCGAACCAAAGCACGCCAAAGCCTCTGCCTTCCATGCATGGTCTCTCTCTATACATCCTTCTCCTTTTTACCCCAACTACAAAAGTGTTACATATTCATATTCCACTCTGCTGCATCGCGATTGTTACACGAGTGAGGGGCAGGATTGGACTGAGTCAATAATCTGGTTTAGGGGTGCTCCTGATTTTGTAGGCCCAGAGGTTTTCCTTCCTCGTTCCCATTTTAGCAGCAGAGGTGATTGGAGACTGGGGATGTTGAATTCTGGGAAGGTGAAGCCTGTCCCTTGCAGAAATGGAGACAGGCAGCAATCAGGACTGGGAATGTCTAGACCAGGGGCTGGAAAACTAGCTTGGGTGTGTGAGGAGGGAGGGGAGAGGGTATGGACTGATGGTTCAGAAACCTCCTAAAGTTACACAAAATATTGTGTGTTCATGAGGATCTGGCCATTTTTTTTTCCAGGAAGAGGTCCAAAAATTTTTCATATTCTCAGTGGCCCCCAGAAGATTAAGATTCCTTTAGAGGTGAGAAGGGTGACCTAGAGGAGGAAGGGACTCGGGTACAGAGAACAGCCAGATTGCAGAGGTGGGGACTCGCCTCCCTAGGTATGTGCCCCTGGCGCCTGGACAGCCTCTCCCCACTTTCAGAATCCAGCTCAGATCAGGAGCCCCAACACTCCCTTGGAGAGGATTCTGGAACAATCCAGAAGTCTGGCAGCTCCAGATCCCACTGAGCAAAACCCAATCCTCACTCTTCCAGGGAGAAGAATTTTGTCTTGGAAAACGTTAGTGGCCTTTTCAGGGGCTACCTCTTAAAGGATCCTCTTAAAGGGCAAAGAGTTTGTAACTAGTGGAAAAGATTTCAGGAGGAAAGTCTGATCCACAGGAGAGGGAGTCTCCAGGACAAATGTCCCGCCCAGGACCTGAGAACCAGGAGTGTTGCTCCTTTGTGGGATGGGGTGAGGGCGGGAGAGCAGGTAGGAACCAGCTGCGGCCTGAGACCTGCCCTGAGCCCAGGGGCCTCAGGTGAAGGGATTTCCTTCTTGGCCCTGACCCTCCACCAAGCACAAAGCCTCCCTCTTCCAGAGGGACCAACCCACTTACAACGTGGAAACCCTTTCCCACCCATAGGGCGACCTAGAAATCTGCACAAGCAGACCTCCAAGCCCGTTTTTGACTGGGTTTTTCTGAATAAGGGAGTGGAGACACCCTCTCCCAGAGTGGCAGTTAGCTCAGGTGATTCACCTCTGCATCTCCCTACAGGACAGTTCTCCCCACTAGCCTAAATCCCCCCACCTTGGTCTAAAGCTTCCCTTCTTCTAAGAGTTGCTTCTTTAAAGGAATGGGGGCTGGGTATAGGGGGGAGTGTTCCTCCACAACCTCCTGGAGGGTAATTCAGTCCCTGGCTGCCCCCTCGAAGAAGGGGAGGGATCTATGAGATCTATTCTTTCCCAAAGAGGCAATTACCTTATAATCTATCCTCCTCCCTAGTCATAAAACCTATTCTGTGCGTGTCTCAGGTCCTCTTCCCCTGTGGTGGCAGGAGACTTTGAGGCGGGGGTTGCTAGTCCACCACCAGCGTGAGGGCCCAGGGACAAATCTACCCAAAGCATGCACAGAGAGCTAACATCCTGGGGGCGCTTAGAGGTGCAAGAGATTCTCCCCAAATCTTCCACAGAGACCAGCACTCCTCATCCCACTGGACTCAATCCCAGGCACTAGAAAACCCTAATGGATTCAGGGGCTTTTGCCATTATTACCTGCAGAGACACACAATTTGTTTGTAATTTAACTCTTTCCTGCAGCCCTTGTGGGGTTCCTTTAGAATCTTGCAACAAATGGAGCTGGGGCGGTGACACCTCTCCCTGCCTGCTGCTTTGATAGTTGAGGTAGCCTTATGTTGAGATTTCACACTCATCATCATTTAATAAAAAAACTAGGTTTAAGTAGCCACCAACACAAATGATTTGGGAAGGAGGATATTATATATTTTGGGATGGGGGCTTTGCTGAAATCCTTAGGCTTCATACAATACCAAACAAAGCCCCACATATGACTTCAATTACCACCAAACATTTCCAGTTCCCCTCCCCCAACATAAACTAACACAAGCAAACACTTGGAAGTAAGTGTTCTAACTTACTTTCTCCCTAGTCCCTAAGACAGCCAACAAAGGATAGTAAGGCACCATTTTCTTCACAACCATTTAGCTAAAAAAGCAGCCTCTGGGGCTGGGAACACTCTTCTCTGCCCCACCCCCAACCAACTAGGTAAGGGAGAAAGGGGAGGAGGTGGTGTGGTTTGGTTAAACTAATAAAATGTTACAACCCTGTTAAATACAATTAAAGGGCTAGATCTCTCTAAGATAATTAAATGCACTTTATTATTATGATTATTAGCTTTTAATTTGCACTATCAAGAAACAGGAGATGGTGAAAATTGAGTTATGTGGCATACTGGTCTTCAATGTTTTGGAATTAAAATTCTAAGATATTCCAAATAGTTGAGGCATATGATGTGTGTTGGAAACTGGAATCCTCATACCAGCAGATACTTTATATTATACATCACTTCTTAGGCAGCTAACTTAAGAAAAGTCTTGACTTTAATTTGTGGGGGGTAGGGAGAAGATAAGAAACATCTGTTACAAACATTCTATCAATCTTGCGATATAGAAAGTCTTGTAAACACTCAACCCCACCCCCCACAGCCACAAAGAGCCTGTCCAGAGCCTTCTTCTAAAGCAAAGATACCCACCTTTTTTTTTTTCTTCTGGACAAGTTTTAAAGAAACCAGTCTTTTGTCAAAGAAAAACTAAAAATCCCACCAGCCCATCAGTCCCCTCCCTCCACCCCAACCCATTTTTATTGCTTTTTGAAAAAAAAATAAGTGCCCAACAACAACAACAAAAACCCACACACTGCTAACCTGAATGCCAGAGATTTTCGATTGGGGAGACAGCAGACCGCAGGGAAAGAGAGAAGGTGCGAGGAGATCTCAAACCCCCAAACTTTGCAAACAAATGCTCAAAAGCTAATGCTTCCCCTAAAACTGCAGGCGGTCAGGATCAGTGCTCAAGGTAGTGTGCATGTTGGGTGTGGGGGGGTGTTGGTTTCAAAACACACTTCACAAAGCATTTTCTGCCCACTCTAAGCGCTTGGTGCAGCCGGTTAAAAAGAAAAATCAGAGGAGAAAGATCTTCCAGCCTGCAGGGGAGTGGGCCAGGGGTGAAGGCCGTTCCTCAGCCGATCTCCGCCCTCCCCTCCCCGTTTTTTTTTTTTCCACGTCTTCATCTCGGTTGGGAAGTTTCCAAAGATCGAGTGGAGACAGGACAAGTGAGGAGAGAAAGAAAGGGGGAAAGAGAAATAAAACAAAACGAACCAAATCTCGTTCAAAAATATCCAACAGCGTTCACAGGCCCGCGTCTGTGAGGAGGCTCGCAAATGTGGCTTTTATAAAGTTGAATGGAGCAAACTCCCGACCCCTCACAGCCACCAAAAACAGCGCTCAGGCTGGGTGCCTCCCCCAGCAGGCCCGGCCCTGGCAACACCCCAGAATTCCAACCAAGGACTGGCAGTTTTTAAAGGGCATTTAAGAAAGGTCGGGGCCTCCCCACCTCCACCTTCACCCCCTCCCCGCCCCGCACTCTTCAGCCCGGAGCCCTAACCGCTGTGGATTCCCCCCCCTTTATACTTTTAAATAGAAAATATATAATTAAATTTACAAAGACTATTTACAGTTTTAATTACAAACCTTGTGGGGGTGTTGGGCAGAGTTCTCTTTAAAAAGCAAACCTAAAAAAGGACGGTTTCGATTGTTCTTTATTTAAAAAAATAAAATAAGGAGTCTGTAGGAGCCCCCCAGGACGAAGGAGAGCGCGGTGCCCGGCCGGCCGGGGGCGCCGCTCACACGGTGGTCTCGCCGTGCCGGCTGTTGGTGAGGCGGGTGTAGAACTTCCTCCACGAGTGCAGCGTCTTGCCCGACCAGATCCAGAAGCCCGACGTGATGCCCACGATGAGCGTCATGAGGTATTTGATCATGTAGACGGTGAAGTCGGGCGACATGCGCGGCGTGTAGTGCGCCGGGCACGGGATGGCCAGGCTCTTGCAGTGCTGGCTCACCCACGAGCGCTCCCAGTGCTCGCGGAAGGCCTGCTCGTAGAAGTAGCAGGCTATGACGATGGTGGCGGGCACCGTGTAGAGCACAGAGAAGACTCCGATGCGCACCATGAGCCGCTCCAGCTTCTCTGTCTTGGTGCCGTCGTGCTTCATGATAGTGCGGATGCGGAAGAGCGACACGAAACCAGCCAGGAGGAAGGACGTGCCGATGAACAGGTACACGAAGAGCGGCGCCAGCACGAAACCCCGCAGCGGGTCCAGGCTGTTGAGGCCCACAAAGCACACGCCGCTCAGCAGGTCGCCGTCGATCTGGCCCATGGCCAGGATGGTGATGGTCTTGACGGCGGGCACGGCCCAGGCGGCCAGGTGGAAGTACTGCGAATTGGCCTCGATGGCCTCATGGCCCCACTTCATGCCGGCTGCCAGAAACCAGGTGAGCGACAGGATGACCCACCAGATGGAGCTAGCCATGCTGAAGAAGTACAGCATCATGAAGAGGATGGTGCAGCCCTCCTTCTTGGTGCCCTGCACCACTGTGCGGTAACCGTCCTCGGAGAATCGCTCGTTGCACACCACGCGCTCCTGGAGCACGAAGCCAGCGATATAGGCCACCGACACCATAGTGTAGCAGCCCGACAGAAAAATGATAGGCCGCTCTGGGTAGCGGAAGCGCTGCATGTCCACCAAGTACGTGGTGACAGTAAAGAAGGTGGAGGCGCAGCACAGCACCGACCAGGTGAGGATCCAGAGGCGCGCAAAACGCGTCTCCTCCTGCGAGAAGAACATGGAGCCGTCCGGCCGCGCCGGTTCGCAGGGCGCTGCACAATCGCGCTCACCCAGAAACTTGTAGCTGAGATAGGATGGCACCTTGAGGACGCGCGGGCAGTGGAACGGGTGTTCCAGCGTGGCGTAGCGCGGGGGCGCACCGCCGCCGCCCGGGCCGCCCGGGGTGCCGCCCGCGCCCGGCTGCAGTCCCTGCGGCGGCGCGGTGGTAAGCAGCGCCGGGGCTCCGTCCTCGGAGTGGTTCTGGCCCACGCAGATCTGCTCGGCGCCGTGGCGCGGGAAGTGCTCGCAACGCAGGCGCTCGGGCCACTGGAAACCAAACTTGTTCATGAGCGCCTCGCAGCCCTGGCGCGCGCGCTCGCAGATGGAGCGGCACGGCGGGATGGCCTGTTCCAGCACGGTGCACACGGGCGCGTACATGGAGCACAGGAAGAAGCGCAGTTCGGGCGAGCACTGCACCTTTACCAGCGGATAGAACTGGTGCACCTCCAGGCCCGCGTCCTCCTGGTTTGTATGGCCCAGAAGGTTGGGCATGATGGTCTGGTTGTAGGCGATGTCCGTGCACAGCGGGATGGAGATGGGCTGGCAGAAGCCGTGGTCCGGGATGGAGATGCCCTTCTCCCCGTGGAACTGGGCCGGCCCGGCGGCGGGCAGCAGCAGCAGCGGCAGCAGCAGGCGGGGCAGGGCGCTGCGGGGCCGCATGCTGGCCGCCGCCCCCCACCCGGCTCCTGGGCGCCCCCCCGCCCCCGCCCCCAACCCCGAGACCGCGCGCCTTCCCCGCCGCCTCCTAGCCGCGGCCGCCGCCTCCCGCGCCTCTCGGCAAACTTTGCTCGCGGCCTCAGAGTTGGGGAGGCCGGGCGGGGGAGGGGGCGGCGCGCCCGCCCGCTAGCTCGCCGCGGTCCGACTGAGCCACCCGGCTCGCCGCGCGCCGCTGCCCTCTCTCCTCTCGCCTCTCGGCTCCCCCGCTCCCCTCCCTCTCCACCCAGCGACTCCTTTGTGCCTCCTCCAGCCCTCACCTCGGCCTCTCGGATCCCAATTAGTCCGTTTCAAGGGGGCCCCCGCTGGCGGCCCCGCCCTCTCCTCAGCCCCCCAAAAAAGGGATCCTTGAAACCGCCCCGTCGAGCTCGACGCACCGTCCCAAAATGTGCTCTCGGCCAATCAGATTCAAACCCGAGGACCAGCCCCGAGGGCCGGATTGGCCGACCGCAACATAATCAGATCAGAAACCAGATGCCAAGAAAACTTTCCCCCTCCTTTTGCTTTTTAAAGAGACAGCTATTATTACGTTCAGCGCCGTCTGCCCAGCCCGGGATTTCTCCCGAGTCGCCGCGGCGAGATCCGAGCCGCACATTCTCCCGAGCCGCGGTGGGCCCGGCCACTCGACCCCGATCGCTCCTCTCCCGGGCGCCGAGGCGCTCTGCCGGCAGGGGCTCTGTAAATCCTCGCCCCGCCCCGGCTTCTCGGACCCCACCGATTCCAGTCCAGTTTTTCAAGTCAAGTGAAAAATCTCAAGTTAAAAACTTTTTTAAAAAACCCCCAAGCCCAGAGACTCACAGCCTAACAGTTTACAAAGCCTTTTCTCTCCGCCCCTTCTCCTGGAGCCCAGGCAAAAGGTTCACTTCAGTTTCCACGTAGACCCCCTAGGAGTCCGCCCCTTCCCTCCCCCTACACACACCCTTAAATAACCCTCTGGGGAAAAAATGGGAGCCTGTCTCTTTAAGGGGCTCTTAAAGGGACCTGGACTCCCGGGCGTAATTGCCCCGTAGCGAGCACAAAGGAGCCCATTATGGTTCTTTGTGTTCGGTGGCACCTCAAAGTGAGAAAACTCAGGAACTCCGAGGCCCGGAGCTAGAGGGTTTTGGGGGGGAGGCGTTGGCGAGGTGAAGGAGAATGGCCCGGAGCTTCGGCTTCTCCCGCCCCCTTCTTCCGAGGCAAATCTCAATTATGCAAAGTTTAGTTGCCGTAAGGAGGAGGTCTTAATCGAAAATTAATGGTGGAGGGTTGGGGGGTGACGGGCAGTTTTAAGTAAAGAGACGACTCTTTTAGGCCTGATGAGTGTTTTGGGGAATTCTCCTTCTGCCTCCCCACCTCTGCCTCCGACCCCTAAAAGCTTCCAGATAACAGTCTCCAGGGAGAGAGGGGAGTTTTACCCAAACCTTAAGTGATTCCACGCCAGAAAAGGGGTGGTGTGTGTGGCGAGGGAGGAGGCTGGGGGTGGGTTGTGTTGGATTATTCCCCTTCTCCCCCTCTCTCACCTGGTTGTGGGGTGGGGGTGGCCCGCAGAGTTCCTGCTAGTTTAGAAAGAAATTTCTTTTTCTTTTTTCCCCTCTTCTAGGATTTTAAATTTGAGAGGGGGTCCGGGAAGGAGAGGAGGAATTTGTATGTAAATCTCCTGGATCTGGTACTGGCTGATGGATCAATTATTTCTGTTGTCTCTCTGGACTGAAAGGGGAGGGAAGACTTAAAAAGAAGAAAGAAAATTGGGTTTAGAAACCCCCTTTGCTTCTCAGTATGGGCCAAATCCTCCCAGTCTGGAGAACCGTTTCCTGCTCTAATATAGAAAAAGATTGCTTTAAACAACAGCAGCAGCAAAAAGAAATTTAAAAGAAAGAAATAAGAAATGGGTGGGGAAAGGAAAGAAAATAAGTAGATGAATACAAGGGATCCAGGTTTGATAGGATTCAAAAAAAATTTTTTTTCCTGATTGAATAAATAATATAAAGATTTTCAGGTTCTTTACAACTTCAAAATGCTCCTTGTTGTATCTTGGAGAAGTTGCCTTTTCCCTCCTCTGGAAAGAAAGGTTTCCTTTAAAGTCAGAAGAACCAGTTAAAATGCCTTTTATCAAAAGACAGGCAATAAGAAATGCTGGCAAGGATATAGAGAAAGGGGAACCCTTGTACACTGTTGGTGGGAATGTAAATTAGTGCAACTATGGAAAACAGTATGGAGGTTCCTCAAAAAACTAAAAATAGAACTACCCTATGACCCAGCAATCCCACTACTGACTATATACCCAGAGGAGGAGAATTCAATTTATCAAAAAGATACCTGCACTCCCATGTTTATTGCAGCACGATTTGCAATAGCAAAGATTTGGAATCAACCTAAGTGTCCATCAATGGATAAATGGATAAAGAAATTGTGGTACATATATACAATGGAATACTACATAGCCACACTAAAAAAAAAAAAAACAGTGAAATCCTGCCATTTGCAACAACATGAATGGAACTGGAGAACATTATGTTCAGTGGAATAAGCCAAGCTCAGAAAGACAAATCTTGCATGTTCTCACTCATATGTGGGAGCTAAATATTAAAAACAATTGCTAGCACTCTGGGAGGCTAAGGTGGGAGGATCTCTCGAGGTCAGGAGTTCAAGACCAGCCTGAACAAGAGTGAGACCTCATCTCTACTAAAAATAGAAAGAAATTAATTGACCAACTAAAAATATATATATAAAAAATTAGCCAGGCATGGTGGCACATGCCTATAGTCCCAGCTACTCAGGAGGCTGAGGCAGCAGGATTGCTTGAGCCCAGGAGTTTGAGGTTGCTGTGAGCTAGGCTGACTCCATGGCACTCTAGCCCAGGCAACAGAGCAAGACCCTGTCTCAAAAAAAAAAAAAAACCCCAACAATTGATCTAATGGAGACAGAGAGTAGAAAAATGGTTAATAGAGGCTGGGAAGGGTAATGTGGAGGGGGATAAGTTGGAATGGTTAATAGGTGCAAAAATATAGTTAGATAGATAGAATGAACAATATTTGATAGCACAAAAAGTGACTATAATCAACAATAAGTTAGGGTATACTTTGAAATAATTTAAAGAGTGGAATTGAAATGTTCCTAACAGAAAGAAAAAAATGATAAATGCCTGAGGTCAGGATACTTCAATTATCCTGATTTGGTTAATTCACCTTGTATCCCTGTATCAAAACATCACATGTGTGGCCAGGTGTGGTGGCTCACGCCTGTAATCCTAGCACTCTGGGAGGCCGAGGCAGGCGGATTGCTCTAGCTCAGGAGTTCGAAACCAGCCTGAGCAAGAGCGAGACCCCGTCTCTACTATAAAAATAGAAATAAATTAATTGGCCAACTAATATATATATAGAAAAAATGAGCCGGGCATGGTAGCGCATGCCTGTAGTCCCAGCTACTCAGGAGGCTGAGGCAGCAGGATTGCTTGAGCCCAGGAGTTTGAGGTTGCTGTGAGCCAGGCTGACGCCATGGCACTCACTCTAGCCTGGGGAACAAAGTGAGACTCTGTCTCAAAAAAAAAAAAAAAATCACATGTGCCTTATAAAGATATATAACAATTATGTACCCATAATAATTAAAAATTAAACAAAACAAAATGAGGAGGATATGCCTTTTTTCTCTCTATCCCATTTCTATTCTACCCTTATTTATTCTACCTACAAGCCCATTTTCTCCCAGAGCAGATTAGGGATGGGAAAGTTGTCCCCTCAAGTTGTCCTCTCTCTTTTCCACAGGGCCGCATCTGACTCTGAGCTGTTGCTACTTCTGTCCTCCCACCTAGGCCACCTGTAGGCATCTTTAGAGCTGGTACCAAGCCCTGCAGCTAAGTGGTGGAAACAAAAATGAATAAGACAGACTCCTATACCCCACTTAGGAAGCTCACAGTCTGATAGGAAATTGAGTGCAAATCTCCAATGTGAACACAGCATCTTCAATTTATTTCCATGACAAACCTGTTTTCCTGCCCTAGGGCCAGGCCTGCATGGCAGTTATCCCTTCCCTAGCGCCCTCCCCCAAGGCAGATGGAAAGCTGGAGCTGGAAAATGGAAACACAGGACATTCTTCTATTCACTCTGTCAAGGTTTCATTCCTTCAACACACTTGTATTCCGTTTCCAAACCACCCTAGTAGGCGCTGTGAAGAATGCAGAGAAAGATAGCACATCTGCCCTTCAAGAGTTTATAGTAGCCTAGAAGAAAAGTGACTCCACAAAGATCTTACATTTGTCTAGCATTTGTACATGAAATACGGAGAAATCACAATATTTCATGATTACTCTTGCCTTTCATGTGAGGGACCTGAGTATGAACAGGACCAGAACCCACCTCTTCAGATTGCAGGCTCACAGCACTTTCCACTCTGCCAACCTGCCTCTTCACGTGTGCCAGGGCAGGGCGTGGTGATCGCATGAAACAGATGGAATGGGCAGGGTGCACAAGTACCTTGGCCCTGTTAGAGCCTCACATGCGTCTCCGAGAGTGATGGCCAAGGAGACTCTAAGTAGGCAGAGATATTAGGCATCTTGCGCTAGTCTGGGCAGCTTTGAGGAACATGATGGGGAAAACCTGAGATATCAGTTAGGGATTGATCACGAGAGACCAGGCGAGAGGTGGAGAGGGCAGGAACTGGAATGTGGCAGTATGGACCATAAGGAGAGAGAGTAAGGAAGGAGACAAACCAAGGCTTCTGATCTAGGTGCCCTGATCCATTATCCAGCTTAGGGAGCACAGGGAAAGGGCAGATAATGGGCACAGTCAAGCAAGGCTGAGCCTGTGGTACATCCATAAGAAGGTGTCCAGTAGGCAGGTGGATATTCTAAGCTACTGCCCAGGTGGGAGATTTGGGCTAGATTTAGATCTGGTACTTTTAGCCTATGGTTGGAGGTATGAGCATGGTGAAGATAATGTAGGGAAGACAGATTGGGTGGGAAGGCCAAAGCTTGGGCGGATACCCACATTTAAGGGCCATGGGACCAAGGAGGAGGGAAACTGAGGAGTAATCGGGCCAGGAGTGATTCTAGATTATAGCCAACATGAATATGTCACAAGGCTGAGACTCTTCTTTTGCAGGTCTGGAAGCCTTAAGTTAGATTTCTTTCTTTCTTTTTTCCCTTTCTTTTTCCTTTTCCTTTTTCTTGAGGCATAGTCTCTGTTGCCCAGGATAGAGTACAGTGTCATCATCAGAGCTCACTGCAACCTCAAACTCCTGGGCTCAAGTGATCCTCCTGGCTAACTTTTTTACTCTTTGTAGAGACAGAGTCTCACTATTGCCCAGGCTGATCTCAAACTCCTGGCTTCAAGTGATCCTCCCACCTTGGCCTCCCAAAGTGCTAAGATTACAGACATGAGCCACTGTGTGCCCCGGCACAAGTTAGAATTTTTATTAACCCTGTTTTGGTTGTGAGAATTCAATGAAATAGTATATGGTACTCACTGTAACCTTGTGCTACGCTAAAAACTTGGTAAATAGTAGCTATTATTTTTATCCAACAAATTATTGAGCACGTGCTGTATGCAAAGCAGACAGTCTGCAGAGACTTAGGCTCCAGCTTCATGGAGTCTACAGTCTAGGGGGCCAAAGTCTGCTGCTCCTCCCTAATGATCATTTCTGCTTGGTCTTAGGCTTCTGCTGTGGACCAGGAGCTTCGGTGTCCCCAAGACCCAGAAGTGCCACTTCTCCCCCAAATCCTGAGTCACTACTGTCAATCATCTCACCTTATAAATCTGATATCTGGGATAATTGTTGGGTGCCCACTGTAAATCTGCCCCACATTCCATTCCATGGCATGGAAGGAGGGGTTTGCTGGAGCAGAAATCTCAACATGACAGGAGAGCAGAGGAAATAGCTGACAGAGAGGAAAGAAACCTGGTCTGGGGCTCAGAATGTCTGGGCTGCAGGCCTGGCTCCACCCACCCTGGCCCGGTAGCCTCAGGCAAGTCACTTTCGCTTCCTTAGCTTTTGCTTTCTCATCTGTGTAAGGGGATCATCAAACTATTTATTGATTTTACCTTTGGGACAGATGTAGGGGGCTGTGCAAATACTATGTTCAGATCATTGAAACTGTCATTGCTTTATGCCACCCAATCAAGATGAAAGGTGAAATAACAGCCAGTTGGCAATGTCCAACACACACAGGCAGGCTCAGGAGAAGAGAGCACAGAAGACCACTCCCAGCCCAGGGCTCCCCACCTGCCCTCAGATCCTCCTGTCTCTGGCCTTTCATCTTGCCACAGGCACAGTAGTCGCATATGTCCCTGTGATTGCATGTGTTCCCTGTCCCTTCAGTCCTTACCATGGAAGCCCATTCCTTCCAGAGAAACTGTCCTCTCTCTGTCTTCTGCATGGCTCTTCTAAGGGATAATGCCTGGTAGGGTGACTCTCCAGGGAATGCCCCTGCTCCAAGAAGCCCTGGCAGAGGACAGTCCCCTACTTGTTTCCTCAATTCTGGGTCAGTGTTCTTTCCTTCCCGCTGAGGTCCCCCCAACCCTAAAGGGGGAAGGGTTGTGTGCATGTTTAGGAGGCAGAGAGTGAGGAAGAGGACATAATTTCACATACTATAAGACTCAAAGATTTTATTCTCTGGGCAATGATATTCTACTCTATGTGGGATAGGTCCTAGACACTTTGTGGACAACAGGTCTGACCTTCAGAGAATCTATTAATAGTTGACTACCCTCTCCCCTGCCCCACACAGTTTTGGTTTTCCCCTGCTTTAGGCGAACCTACCTTTCCTCCCCTCTCCCGGGCCTGTCCACCTGTCCGCCAAGACCTTGAATCCACCTTCAGGTGAGATACCAAATTCCCTCTCCCTGAACTCCACCCTCCATTTAGCTCACAGGGAAAGGGCCCTTAGAAACTGACACAGAATAATCAGGAGATCTAGGACTCCTGGGGCGCCACTTCCCACGCATTTGTGGGTCCCTTCAGTGCACCTCACCCTGCCCCTCATTCCAAGGCTGCCCCTGGCTTTGGGGCAGAGGGAGAGGAGACTTGGCAGGGTACAGCTGTCATCCCCTTTATCTCTCCAGCACGCTGCCCCAAGGGCTCTGCAAGGCAAAATGGGCCATAAAAGGATTAAACAGATATAACAGATGATCTATTAATTAAGGACTTTAATTAGCCCAGGCCTAGGCTGAGCAAGAGGAAAGGGTGGGCTGGCCCAGAGCAGACGGAAAACGAAGCTGAAAAATCAATGCTAGATGAGGTTAGTGAGGTTCTTGGGGTGACTCTGCCTTCTAGATCCGGGAAGTAAGTGTCCATGGGAATGAATAGTTTCGATATTTTGTCTCCCAGAACCTTCTAGAACCTAACACCAAGAGGAGAGGAACAGGAGAGCCCGAATCATAGGCTTGTGGGTGTGGAGGGCCCTCCAGGGTGGTGGGTGTCGGGTGCTCGCTGCGGAGGGAGGACTGAGGCAGGTTGACTCAGCTGGGGCTCCCCTCCTGCTCCAGTGGAGCACACTGCTCCATCCTGGCCACCCCCCTCACTCCCCCCCTCTCTTTCCACTCTCCCTTCTCCCCCTCACTTCTCCTAGAATTTCTCTTCTTTCCCTGCAGGCTGGGCCACCTCACCCCCTCCCCTTTCCCTTTCCTGTAACTGAAGCTGTTGTTGGGAGTTGGAGGAGCTGGGCTGGTTTGAAAGGAGGCCCCGCTGCTTTTCAGGGAGGAATTGAAACCGTGGAGCTGGGGGTGAGGGGAGGCAGCAGAGGGGGAGGGGGCGCCTTGAGAAATCAAAGCGGCTGCAACTCCATCTGGGAAACCAACTTTGATTTACTAGCAAGGACCTGGCTCGACAGCTACCCCAACCCTTGCCCACTCCCCCTCCCTTCCCTGAACTTTAATGGGGGCACTGACCCCCTCCCCCAACCGGCAAGCCTGCCCTTATCTGGGAAGAATCAGCGGAGGAGGAAGGCCTGGGGGACCCTGGCTAAGCCAGGCTGCAGACACTTCTAAAGGCCTCCCCTGCATCTCAGGAACTGGGTAGGGGGTACCCCTGGGAAGCAGGGAAGGCCAGCGGCTCAGGCAGCCTGGCCCAGGCAGACTTGGCCCTGCTGTGGCTTGGAGCTGAGATGGGGGCACTGAGGGGAGGAGGCCAGGGCTTTTTCATCTGTCTTTGGCCTTCCTCTCAGAACTAGGGGCCGTGGGGGCTGGGGGTGGGTAGTAAGAGCCAAGAAAAGAGAGTCACTGAGAAGAAAAAGGAAAATCTATTTTAACCCACTATTTTGCGTTGCAATTCAGTGTGAGCTGTGGACAACACTGATTTGTGGTGGGGGCTGAAGGCCATTTTGGGTAGAAGAGCTACCTCTCTCCTCCCTTCCTCCCTTGTTGTCTCTATTTCACTCTTCTCTGTCAAATGCTTAAACTCCTCAAGGTTTTAGACTCTCTAACCAAACCCCTGTAATCAAAATAGGATCCTAAAGATCCTAAGCCCCTGGGCCAGAGTTGACATTCAGAACAAAGTGAGTCATAACTTAGGGAAATGCTTCTGTGTGTTGCTGGCCAGCGCCATGCAGGTATAGGAGGGAGGGGTTTTAAGCCCCTGGACTCCTGGGTTCTAGACAGAGCCCCTTTCTCCCAAGCTTCCACTGCACCAGTTTTCAGCAATGCAGGGCTGGGGTTTGCCTGCTAGGAATACAGATTCCTGGGCCCTGCCCACTGGTCCAAATTTATTATCCCCAAGTGATTCTTAAGCACACTCTAGAACTATCTGTCTTCCAGACCACTCAGCTTTCAGAATGCTGGTTACTCTTGGCAGCTACCTAGTCCTGCTCTCTCCCCTACTCCAACACACTCAAGCCCCTTTAAAATCTAACCTCAATGGATCTTCCCAGCATTAACTTCTACCATACCCTCCCCACTGTGATGGACAGTGGACGGATTGGCTCTCAGCATCCAATCCCACCTCCTTCATGTACTGCAGAGGTTGGGAGCCAAAAACCTCATCTCCCAGCCTCCCTTGCAGCTAGAGTTCTGGATGCAAAATGCACTCTTTAGAGATTTGGAAGGTGGAAGGGAAAATGAGGCCATGCTTCTCTATTTCTGCTGGCAGGCAAGGCCCTAGAGATGGCGTTTTTCTTGCAGTAGCACCCAGTGTCCAGTGCCTGTGACAGCAGTAGCCACGGTGGCACTGATTCCCAGGTGCAGCTCTGGGCCTGCATTCTTGGCTTAGTTCCAGCAGCAGCCTCCTCATCGCCCTACCCGCTTGTGGCAGAGGAGGCAGCTCCTACTGGAGGATCATTTCTGTAACTTCATTATAGAGTCTGCTCCTCCAGTCCATCCAGCAATTTTATAAGCACCTAGTTCCCTATTGTCTAGCTTGGACTACCATAACAAAATACCATGGATGGGGTGGTTTAAACAACAAAAATGTGTTTTCTCTCAGTTCTGGAGGCTGGAAGTCTGAGATCAGGGTGCCAGCATGGTTGGGTTCTGGTGAGGGCTCTTTTCCTGGCTTGCAGATGGCTCCCTTCTCACTGTGTGTTCTTGTGATCTTTCCTCAGTGCTGCCCTTGGGGACAGGGAGAAGTGAAGGGGGAAAAGGAAGGGGAGAGAGGGAGAGGGAAAGAAAGAGAGAGAGAGTGAGTTTCTTATAAGGCCACCAGTCCTATCAGATTAGGACCTCATCCTTCTGAACTCATTTAACCTTCATTACCTCCTAAAAACCCTATCTCTAAATACAGTCACACTGGGAGTTAGGGCTTCAACATACGAATTTTGTGGGGACAGAATTCAGTCTATAGAACCTGTATTAAATCCCCTTTTGCAGCTGAAGCAAGATCACTTGAGGGCAGGAGTTCAAGACCAGCCTGGACAATAGTTTCTACAAAAAACAGAAAAATTAGCTGGGTGGGGTGTTGTACATCTGTAGCCCCAGCTACCAAGGAGGCTGAGGCAGGAGGATAGTTTGAAGCCAGGAGTTTGAGGTTCTGTGAGCTATGATGAGGCCACTGCACCCCAACTCTGGCAACACAGAGTGAAATTCTGTCTCAAAAACAAAACTGTTTTTGCATAAAACACCTACAATGGTTTCTGTTTTTTCCAAATCCTGACTTCACCCATGAACCAGAGCAGAATAATACTTGGTACACTTTTTGTCCTTGCCCCAATGGACCCTTTCTACCCTGTTCCACCACTGTAGATCCTTGAAAGCCCCTTCTCTATGGTGCTTCACTGACACCATCTCCCCCCTCCTTTCTCTGAGTTTATGTTTATCTTATGGCAGTTAGCATTTGATATGCATTACTTATGTATGTCCAACTACTCATTCCCAACGATCTCTCTCTCTTTTTTTTTTTTTTTTTTGAGACAGTCTCACTTTGTTCCCCGGGCTAGAGTGAGTACCCTGGTGTCTGCCTAGCTCACATCAACCTCAAACTCCTGGGCTCAAACGATCCTCCTGCCTCAGTCTCCTGAGTAGCTGGGATTATAGGCGCTCACCACTACACCCGGCTAATTTTTTTTTGTTTCTATTTTTAGTTGCCCAGCTAATTTTTTCTATTTTTAGTAGAGACAGAGTCTCACTCTTGCCCAGGCTGCTCTCAAACTCCTGACCTCAAGAGATCCTCCCACCTCCTCCGCCTCCCAGAGTGCTAGGATTACAGGAGTGAGCCACCGTGCCCAGCCCAACATAGTCTCTTGAGGGCAGAGGCTGTGTTGTAGTAGTTTTTGTGCACACACTAGTGCCTGGCATATCATAGGCATTCAGGAAAAATTTGTCAAATGAATCAGTTCGCTCTATAAGTAGGGCAAGGAATGAAGAGCTCCCGGGTTGGGTAATCTAGAGACTCAGGCACCTTGCCCTGACAGCCAGCCCAACTCCCTTTCTGGAACATTTTGCCCCACGGAACCCACACTTAGGGAGGGGAGAAGCTGAACTCCGAGGAGGAGAAATGAGCAAGCCAGCTTTTCAGGGCCCCAATGATTTCTAGCCTCCAGTTTCACAAGATTATCTAGTTCCTTGAAGCCACGTTTAATTGCAAACATGTTCTGGTCTCCAGTCTGAGAAGGAGCAAAGTGCACAAATCTGACATCGTGGTGTGAACCCACTGAGTGGACATGGGACACCTAAGTGTTTGGGTCCTGGCCTTGGTGCTTAGTAGCTTTCTGACCTTTGGTGGGTCATTTTGCTTCTTTGAGGGTTAGTTTCTAATCTCATAGTTTAGTATGTGCAATGGGCATAATAAATCTGTCCTGTCCCCTCTGGAGTGAGGACTGAATGAGAAAATGGATTTGTAGGGACAAATGCTTTGGGAAAGGAGATTGGGCAGTACCCGCTGCCTTGTAAACCTCAAAGCAGATCAGCCTGGAGGCCTGACCAGGCAGACCAGTCATGGGACATGTGCTGGGGCCAGGCAGGGACTTGGATTGGCCTGAACGTGGACTCAACAGAGTTAATTCTACTTCCTTACTACGTTCCCCTGGATAGGACACTCAAGCTTTCTGAAGCTCAGACTCTTCATCTATAGGATGGGATATTAATCTCTCTCAAAGGGTTGGAAGATAAGATAGAAGGGGTAAGTAACTTCGCTTAGGGGATACCCAATACAAGTCTTTAGTGTTTGTTTTTCCTCCTCTCCCTAGATCAGGTAGGGGCAGCTGGAGAAGGAAGTTTTTTAGGGAGTTGGGGCAAGTGTCAGACTTCTAAGACCCTGGAGGTTGGAGGTTTCAGGTTGCTTTCTCCTATGGCTGGGTCACTCTGATTAATCCTTGAGGAATTCTGTGGCCTCGGGGTTGCTAGTCTAGATGGACAAATACGTTAATTCTGGTGTAAAATAAAAATCTGCAGGGATCTTCAGTTTTGGGAACAGACTGACTTGGTCTCTTTGAAGCTGGAGCTGACCCAATCAATCTCCAGGCATCCCTCTTTTGAGAACCCCCCCTCAACTCTTCCAAACATCTCTAAACATCCCAAAAGGAGGGAAATTGACTCATTCAGAAGCAAAGAAAGAGATCAGGGCCTCAGCTCTAAATGTCTTCTTTCAGGCCCCTTGGGAGGGACCCTAATATAGAGGCAGCTGGAGGGGGGACTCAAGGACAGAATTGGGAGCGGTAAGTCCTATGGTCCTACCCCACAGATGGGGTCACTAGAAGGAGGAGAAAACACACATCCCTCCTCTCCCCAGGAAGCCTTCCTTCCCTGCAGCGGGTGCCCCAAGGATCCCCGCCCCCTATCCCAGGCCCTTCCCTTGGAGAGAGCCTGCTGCGCCTGGAATGAGAGGAATCTGAACTACAAACAGACCTCCCAGAGGCACCCCCAACTCTGCTCTAACCACTCCCAGCCAGCAACAGGCTGGCTTCCTGGAGTGAGATTGGGAGGCTGGGCTGGGGTTTGGGCTTTGGCAAAGGAGCCTAGATGGGGAGATTTTTTTCCTGGAGAGAGAGGGGAGGGAAAGGTTGAGGGCAGGGTAGGGACTAAGCCATACAAGAACCATGTTTTCCAAGCTGAAAAATCAGAACCAGTAAGAGTATACCTGCAGGAGCCATGGGATTGAGGGTTTGAAATCAAGCCTGTCCTAGAATGGTCCAAGCTATGAGGTCCTCACTCCGGGAGTGACAAGCAGACACCCAAATACAACCCAGAAAGAGAGACAGAACCTGGCGGTTTCCCCTGGCCCCCAACCCACCCCTCCCCTTGGTCTGGCTCTGTTCCTGTCTGAAACACTCAGCTGCAGTGGTCTCCAGGGCTCATGCTCTCCGCGTCCCCAGTCTAGCCGCATACCTGAGTCTGAGAAGGCTGTGAGTGGGCTGCAAGGAGCTGGGGCAGGAGCTAGAATCAGAGGAAAGATGGTGAGACCAGCCAAAAGGGCAGGTGGCACAGAGCCAGAGGGGCTCCTCCTGCCTGCCACACTTCCCAAGAGTCCCTGGCCTTCTGCCCACTGTCCTCCTAGCATCTCTCCCCTCACCTGGGGCTTTGATGTAAGTGAGCCAGGACTGGCAGGTCCCAGGGATGCCCAGACAGTATACTAGATGGGGAGCCCTGGGGAGGGGACCAGGGAGGAGAGGCTGCTGGAGCTGGAAGCTGCCTTAGGCATGATGACCTCTTTGCAGGGGCCTCTCTCTCCAGCTTGTATAACACAGCTCCTGCCAAGGGTGGTATAGAAAGGCACAGAGCCCGCAGCAGGCTGGGGAAGGCCGCTGAAAAGGCAGCTTAAGGGCTTCCTGCTGGGTGAGATGGATTAGGGGCCTGTGGGGAGGGAGCCGGGCAGTGAGAAAGGCACTGGCCCAACACCAGAGCCCTTGGTGAAGGCCCTCTGGGACCAGGAGCCCCTGGGTGTCTGCCAGGGTCACCTGGCTAAGGGGCTGGGAGAATGGGGGCCCAGCCAGGGTGACACATGGGGATGGATAGATAGACCATGGGGCCCCCAAAATCACAGGGAAGGAAGACAGAAGACACTCCTGGATGAACAAGCAGACTTCCAGCGGGAAAAGGAGGAAGGAAGGAACTGACTTACCCAACTATTTCACTGTGTCTCCTGCTGCCTCCCAGAGTGGAAGGTTTCATCCAAGAGGTTTCCCAGGTGGGAGGGGAGGGGACAACCCTTCCTACCCTCCAGCCAGCCCTCTGCTTCTCAAGGACCCCAATGTGGAACTGAATGAAGGGGCCCCCATGGTGCTAAAGTTTCCATACAAGCATTGATTTAGAGGAAGAGGCCAGGTGGCAACTAAGAAGAGCTGTGCAACTGAGAACCCCTGGGTGGTCCCTTGGAGTGTGACAGTCCTTGGCTGGTTTTGCTCTGGCCCTGGGCTCCATTTGTCTAGTCTGTGAGATGCGCTCTCTGAGGCCACACTGTGGAGTGGGACAAGCACTGGGGTAGAACTTACCCTCTTGGAATCTTGGTTTTGCCACCAATCAAATATGGGGGAAAAAAAAGCCTCTTCTTTGCATGTTTATGCTGGAAATTGTAAAGTATTATATAAATGTAAGGTATCATTATCCCTGGAGTGTATGTGTACAGATGTTCCATGATAGGGAAGAGGACACACTGAGAACTAGGGACTGCCATGCAGGGTGCTTTGCATCTCTGTATATCTGCACAAGGATATTAAGAGGATGTTATTATCCCCATTTTACAGATGAGAAAACTGAGGCTCGATAGGTTATATAACTTGCCCATATTTACGGAAGCTCATAAAATGGGGCACCTGAATTAGAAAGCAGGTCTCTCAGGTCTTTAACAGGTTTTATGGCCCCAGGGTGTCTGGAAGCATTATTCAAATGTCCCTATATTTAGAGCGAGGGTTTCTCCAAAGGTTTGATGCCTTCTTCTCCCTCAGGTTAGGCTTAGTTAGGAAGTAGCCTTCGCTCCTCAAGATCCACCCCCCACAGTACAAAAGGTTAGGGAAAGTTTGCAAAGTGGGTGAGAAAGTCTGAACTGGGCTGAGATGACCAGATAAGATACGTGTGGCCACTTGGGACATTCTCTGGGGAGAAGGGGCTCCTGGGATGGGTACTTCAACCTCAGGGTATCCCTGGATCAGAGCTGCCCTGTCTCCCAACTCAGCTGGGCCGGCCCCCTTCTTTGTGCTCTGTTTTTTCCCACAGCCCAGCGTGGGGGTGTGCTGGATCCCAGGCCCACCCCCTCCTGCTGGACAGCACCCCATCAACCCCCACATAAAAAGCCTGAGAGTGGAGAAGGGGGTGTGTTCTCACTCTGAGGGGGCTCAGCACCCTTCTCCCTTTCTGGGGAACAAGAAACTTGCTAATGGCTTGGGCCCCTTCCCTAGCCCCTGGCCCCAGCCCTGGCTCCCCCAGACAAAAAGCTGCTTTACATGAGAAGAGCGGGCTGGCCTGGCCTTACCCGGGCACTCAAAGAGGCGGTAGCCCCTGACAGCCGCGAGACTGCCCCTTCCCCCACGCCGAGGCCTCGTTTAGTTGCAATTAGCAATTCTTTGCATATCCCCCCATGGGGCTGAGAGGGACGCTTGCCCTCACCTCCTAAACCCAGCCTTCAACCCTCTGCAGCCTCCCAGCCTGGGCTCCCCGCCCCCCTTTACTTCCCCACCCACAGCCTGCAGACTAGTCCTTTGGCTTCCCTGGAGTAAGAGCAAGGCACCCAGAGGGGCCAAACCTAGGGTGCTTGGGGTGGGGGTGGGAATGTGCAGCTGGACTTGCCCAGGCTGGGGGACCCCATCCTTAGCCCACACTGTCCTTTCCCATTTGCCAGCCCCTCTCCAAATCAGGCTTAGCTTTTGGATCAGTAGGAGGGGAGAGACAGAGGGAAGAGCGGATTTTGAAGGCGATGTTAGGGTGAGCTGGTGGTACAGGGGTGTGAGGTGGTTGGGGGGGAGGGTGGCTCTGTCCTGGATGTCAGGGGCTCATCTCTTCTCCCCTGGCTGGCCAGACCCCTGATGCTGCAATATGGGCTTCTCCTTCGTTCAGAGGGGCCTTGGTATAGGGCTGGGGACCCAGAGCCCTCTGATTCACACCAGCCAGGCAGCATGGCCCAAGCTTGGAAACAGAAAAAGAGGATATGGAATCCCAGAGCCCGTTTTAGGCTCACAGAAATCCTGGGTGTCTGGTCCCCAGAAGGGCAGAGGAGTGGGGCAAGAGGAAGAGGCAGGGTCTCAGGTTTGACTCCAGGCCCTTGACCCACTTTAGTTTCCTCTGGGGCCCTCCTCTCCTTTACCCCCCAAGTCTTCAGTAAGCTTTCCCTGTCCCCACCAGAGGGAGCCCTGGGTCCAGTGGGGGCTCCAGCTGGGAGGAAGTGGGGGGCCAGCTAGGTCTGCACTCCCTATACCCACAGGTCCAAGACTGAGCATGCCTGGAAGAGAAGCCCCCCATCCTTTAAGGGAATTCTGCCCTGGCCTTAAAGGGCCTGTAGGGTCTGTAGGGGGTGGGGTGAGATGTACAACGAACACGCTGTGCTCCTGCTGGCCATTCAGGGGTGAGTAAGGCAAGGTGAGGTCATCTCATTCCCCCAGCGCAGCCTTTTTGGAGGTGTCAGGATTTCGGGTTGGATGGTGGCAGTAAAGGGCATCTCCTAGGAGTGTCTAGGACTTAGGAAAGGAATAGGGCAGGGCTGGTTTAGGGGCACCGCAGGAGGCTCACAGTTGCTGAGGTAGACTGGGCTGTGTTAGGCAATCCTCTCCCCATTTTAAGTCCGCTACCCCTGCAAATGGGGGCGGGGCATGGTTTAGGTTTAGGAAATAAAAAAGAAAGATTTGACTCCTTTTACCAACCTTTGATGGGGTCTCAAAACTCACATCCTCGGAACCTGGTCTCCCACCTCAGAACTGGGGAGTAAAGTGCAGACTGACTCTCAGGGAGGAAGGGGTGTTGATGCCCCAGGTGGTTCTAGAGCAGGAATCCCTCCTGTTTCCTGTGGAATTTGCACTGGAATTTCCCCCCTTTCCTTTCAGAAGTGCCCAACCTCTGTTTGGGAAGAAAAGCACCCCCTAAATGAAAGAAGGAATTCAGGGATTGGAGGAGTTCCTGCCTGGAGGTGAGAGGGCCCAAGAAGTCAGCTGGCCACAGGGAAGGAAGGAAAGCTAGGGCTGAGGTCTGAGCCCCAGGGACAGAGGCGCAGTCTGGGGCTCCCTCCGCCAAAATCTGTCCCTGCCAGTGTCGATGCATGGCCTGGATTCCAGCTCCTCAGAAGCCCCCCTCACCCCCAGGACTGTGCATCTGGACACCTGGGGCCTGCCTCCTTTGGCTTGCTGAAAATCTGCGAAGCCCTGGAGGCCACCAACTCCCCTGGGAGGAAGGCATGTAATGGCAGTCAAGTGTGGGGAGCCCTGGGCAGGAAGCAGTCTCGAGCCAAAGGCAGGAAATTCTGCTCAGGAGCTGTCCTCTCATAGCCTACCTCCTTAAGGTTTGTCCACCACACTCCTCCCTGAGCAGCAGAGGGGGCGGGGGCAGGCATTAGAGGCAGAGGAAGAAGGAGGCAGGGGCCCTGCAGCTCACTGGCCCCGTCTCTCATTCCTGCCTGGCAATTTCCCCAGTTCCTCAAGGCCCAGACCCTCCCCAACCTGAGGCATCTGGAACCCCATCCTGGTGACAGCCCCTCCCTCTGGCCCATAGTCAAGGCCCCCAGGGTCTGGGTCACTGGGCTCCCTCGAGACTCTCTGCTGTGTGACTTTGCTGTCACCACTGCTCTTCTCACCAGGGCAGAACCCCGCAGGTCCTTGGAAATCCAGCTGGAACCTGTCCCCACTGAGACAGCCCTCCTGAAACCCCCTCCTCAAGGAGTCCCCACCTCTGGGCTCCTACCCTACGTTGTTCTCACTTTTCAGAACACAAACCACTTGCTTTAAAATTATTTGGATTATGCTGTCTGTCCTTCCACTGAGCTGAGCACTCCCAGAGCACCTCTGCCCCACAGAAATAGAATGCAAGTCACATATGCCATTTAAAATGTTCTAGTAACCGCATTTTAAAAAGTAAAAAGAAACAGGTGAAATTAATTTTAATGATATATTGTAGTTAGGCGTGGTGGTGCATGCCAATAGTCCTAGCTATTCAGGAGGCCCAGGCAGGAGCATCTTGTAAGCCCAGGAGTTCAAGTTCAGCCTGGGTGATATAGTGAGACCCCCATCTCTAAAAAATAAAATAAGTTACATTTTATTTAACCCAGCAGATCTGAAATAGTATCATTTCCACATGTATGTAATCAATATAAAATTATTAATGTTATATTGTACATTTTTTTCAAACTCAGTCTTTGGAATTTAGTGTAAATTTTGCAGTTCAAGAGAACAAGGAGGGAGCCCCAGGTCTATACTAAAAGTCTAGATAACATCTTGTTTAAAAAGCCCAGTTGTCGGAACCAGACAGCATAGGTTTGAATACTAACTGAACCACTAGCTTATGTGACCTTAGGTATGTCCCTTAACCACTGTGCCTTAACCGTCTCACCTGTAAAACAGGCCTAACAACTCTCATAGAGTTGTTGGGAAGATTACATGAAAGGCTTAGAACAATGTGTGGCATGCAGTAGGTGCTCAGTAAAGGTTATTGGTCTTCATCTCTGCAGGATGCTAACCTCAGCCCCTAACAATTAGCAGATTGAGGCAGAAGTGAGAGCTGGGTGGGGCTAGTGAGCTTTGTCTGGAGAAGTTGGACCGGGACGGAAGATGAGCAGGCTGTGGGTGGCAGAGGCTCTCTGGAGGTTTACAGCTGTGCTGCCATGGAATTTGGAAACAGTAACAGAGCAGCATACGGCATGGATGATTCATCGCTGAGATGAAGGTTCTGGAGCTCACAGGGCTGGAAACGCTTCATGGAGCAGGGTGAGGTTCGGAAAACCAGCGAGCAGCAGTGGGTGAGGTGGAGTTTGCTGAGTGCTTGGAGAGAGGAACTAGTTGGGACAAAGGGTCTGATTGGAGTCAGGCCTACTGCCCCTGGCGGGTACTGTCCCTTCCAGGCCTCCTCGGGAGGGAAGCGGCTGAGGATCGCGTTTTGAGCCCACAGCGCCCTCTGCTGTACTTGGGGCCTGGGGGTGGCCTCAAGAGTGAGTGGTCGCGGAGATTTGGGGAGTGGGTGATAAAATTCTGTGCACGGAAAGTTCTGTGCTGGCTGTGGTCCTTCCTATTTCCCAGATAACCCCAGGAAGATCACACAATCGCATTTTTTTTTTTTTTTGAGACAGAGTCTCACTCTGTTGCCTGGGCTAGAGTGCCTTGGCATCAGCCCAGCTCACAGCAACCTCAAACTCCTGGCCCCAAGCAATCCTTCTGCCTCAGCCTCCCGAATAGCTGGGACTACAGGCACGCACCACCATGCCTGGATAATTTTTTTCTGTATAGTTTTAGTTGGACAATTAATTTATTTCTATTTTTAGTAGAGATGGGGGGGGGGTCTCACTCTTGCTCAGGCTGGTTTCCAACTCCTGATCCACCTGCCTCAGCCTCACAGAGTGCTAGGATTACAGGCACCAGCCACCATGCCCAGCCAATTGCAGTTTCTTAATGAGAACATAGAAAGCTTATGCAAAATGAGGAACACTTGAAGTGTAATCACCTATTGCTTCATCTTCATTTGCTCACAGTTTGTAGAGATGAACTTGGACTATATTAAATCCTTTTGCTAGGGGTTAGAGACAAATAATAATAATAATAGCAACTAATGCTTATATAGCCCTACTATGTGCTGGGTGCTATTCTTATGTTATTTTACTGTTAAGGAAACTGAGACACAAAATGGCTTGAGTCACCTGCCTGATGTGACACAGTTGACAGATGGAAGAGCCAGAATGAACTGTTCAGTCCAGCTGCAGAGTGTGTGCACTGAACCACCAGGCTACCCACTGTTTCTCTGAAGTAATCGAGACCATTTCTCCCCCTCCCGACATGAGATATGGTAAGTCCTGGTGCTTCTGTTTCTGATTCTTGGACCACTGCTAACTAAATAGTTTTTAAAAAATCAATCATTTATTGATTTGTTGTGCCTGTAGAGGAGAAAAAGTAATGTCTCCCCCTCACCTTATTACAAGGTCGGCGACTGACACCACTATAACAAAAGGCAGATTAACAAGAAAAAGGTTTAACAAATTTATTTATTTATTTATTTATTTTGAGACAGAGTCTCGCTTTGTTTGCCCAGGCTAGAGTGAGTGCCATGGCGTCAGCCTAGCTCACAGCAACCTCAAACTCCTGGGCTCAAGCAATCCTGCTGCCTCAGCCTCCCGAGTAGCTGGGACTACAGGCATGCACCACCATGCCCGGCTCATTTTTTCTATATATATTAGTTGGCCAATTAATTTCTTTCTATTTATAGTAGAGATGGGGTCTCGCTTTTGCTCAGGCTGGTCTCGAACTCTTGAGCTCAAACGATCCGCCACCTCGGCCTCCCAGAGTGCTAGGATTACAGGATTGAGCCACCGCGCCCGGCCTTAACAAATTTATTTAAGCAAAGTTTTACGTGACACAGGAGGCTTCAGAAATGAAGCCCAAAGACCCAGGAAAATGGTATTTTTATGCTAGTCTGATGAAAGAAGTGGATAGTTGCGGAGCAAATGATTAGAGAAAAAGGGGTGTGATCCAATAAATCGTAATAAACTGGGGAGGAACTCAGTGAGGTGTGTTTTTTCAGATTCTTCTCTGTGTCTGTATATGACATTCCTTCACCCTCCTCTCCCATGCCCCAGCTATGAGGCAGGACATCTGTCACGGGAGGGTCTTATGACTACTTTCAGGGGAGATGGGTCAGAGAATTCTTTTATGGACAGCTTTCACACAGAAAGACCAGAGAAGGTCGGAGAGTGACCTACCTCCAAGGTGCCATATTTTGGGGTGCCGTGGCCTGCACCCTGACATGCACTAAATACATGGCAGGCACCGTGCTAAGCACACTGTTGGATTATCTCGCTTAAGCCCCATCTTGGCCCTATGAGATGACTATTATTATTTTCCTCCTTTTACAGATGGGAAAGTGTATTCATTTTCGATTTCTGCAGAACCAATCATCACAAACTTAATGGCTTAAAACGACACACATTTATTATCCGATAGTTTCTGTGGGTTAGACGTCCAGGCATGGCTTAGCTGGGTTCTCTGCTAAAGGTCTCACAAGGCTGCATTCCAGGTGTCAGCCAGACTGTGTTCTCATCTAGAGCTTTGACTGCAGAATGTGCTTCTAAATTTGTTCGGGTTGTTGACAGAATTCATTTCCTCGCGGGCATAGGACTGAGGGTTCCAGCTTCTCGCTGGCTGTCAACTGAAGGCAGTTCCTTTCCACATGGGCTTTCCCAATGTATCAGTCAAAGAACTCCAGAGAAACAGGAGGACGGACACACACACACACACACATTTATTTCAAGGAATTGGCTTACAGGATTGTAGGGGCTGGTTAGTCTGAAATGCATAGGGGAGACTGGCAGGCTGGAAACTCTTAAGCGCAGCTGATGCCGCAGTCTTGTGGCAGAATTTCTTCTTTCTTTCACTGGGAAACTTTAGTTTTGTTCTTAAGCCTGTCAACAGATTGGATGAGACCCACCCCCATTGTTTAGGAGAATCTTTATTTGAAGTTCAACTGCCAGGGGATATAAACCACATCTATAAAATACCACCACAGCAACATGTAGATTAGTATCTGATTGAATAACTGGATACAATAGCCTAGCCAGGCTAACACGTAAAACTAACCATCACGCCCAGCGTGGCTGCTTGCTTCAACAAGCCAGCAAGGAGAGTCTTGAGAGTGACTTGGCTGGCAGGAAGGAGACTGTAGGGCCGGGCATGGTGGCTCATGCCTATAATCTCAACACTTTGGAAGGTCAAAGCAGGAGGATAACTTGAGGCCAGGAGTTTGAGATCCACCTGGGCAACATAACAGGACCCCCATTTCTACCGAAAAGAAATTAGTTGGGCATGGTGGTACTCACCTGTAGTGAGTACTCGGGAGGCTAAGGCAGGAGGATCACTTGAGCCCAGGAGTTGTAGGCTGCAGTGAGTAGCACTGCTGCACTGCAGCCTAGGTGACAGAACAAGATCCTGTGAATAAATAAAGTTTCAGTGTGATGTATCTACATGTGGATTCTCTCTTATTATCTTTTCAAATCTTGCCCTTGCCACATTCTCTTATTCTTTCCTTCTAGAACTCTGATTAAACTATGTTAGACTTTTTCAACGTACCCGGCATGTCTTCTCTTTTTGCCCCTCTTTTCTGCATCCTGGGTAATTTCCTCTGCTCTATCTTCCAGTGCCTTTCTGGGGTCCCATTTTCCCTTAGGCTTTGGCCTGGAAATTCACCTCTCTTATCAAATATCTGTGATATTGTTAAGGATATTTTAATTTTTTCATCCCCCCCAGTTAAGGATATTAAAAAAAATCTTTATCCAGCATTTGTATTTGTTTTTATTTTTTTATTTTATTTTAGCGTATTATGGAGGTACAAGTGTTTAGGTTACATATATTGCCCATGCCCCCCTCAACCCATTCTACTAAGTGAAGTATCTCAAGAATGGAAAAACCAGCACCACATGTACTCACCAGCAAATTGGTGAGTATTAATGGATCAACACCTAAGTGGACATACAGGAGTAACATTTATCAGGTGTCGGGAGGGTGGGAGGGGGAGGAGAGGATGGGTATATACAACCACAATGAGTAAGATGTGCAACGATTGGGGGATGGACACACTTGTATTTGTTTTTAATGGGAAGGTTGATCTGAGTGCCTTAGGCTGTCATTACTGGAAGTGGAAGTCCTGGCATCCTCCTCATTCCCTGTGCTGCCTGTGTGTTCTGCCTTTGCTGGTGGTCTCTCAGGGCCCCCTCTAGTTCCACCTCTTCCATCAGCCTGCTCTGTCCTGCCTCTGGCAAGCTTTCCTACCCCAGGACTAGAACGGATTGTCTCCCATTCAGTGGCAGCACCTTGGGATCTTTCTTGCGTTGTTTACTTATCCAATAACTTAGGGATTGACTTATTGTCTCCCACCATAGATGATCAGCTCTAGGAAGGCAGGAATACTTCCGATTAGTGACTTTAAATTCTGGCAAATCAGGGGGTTTGGTAGAGTTGGGGGAGAGTAGGTTCAGTAGGTTTGTAATTTTTTTTTTTTTTTTTTTTAGAGACGGGATGTCACCTTTGCTCAGGCTGGTCTTGAACTCCTGAGCTCAAGCAATCCTCCCGCGTCAGTCTCCCAGAGTTCTAAGATTACACACGTGAGCCACCGCACCCGACGGGTTCAGTAGGTTTGAAGCAGTTTCTGGTACCTGACCAGGCATTTGTTGGTGCAGGTTAAGACCTGCTGTCCCCGCACTGCTGCATTAAGCCCCTATAGGCGCCCAAGGGACCTCCTCTCCAGAGCTGGAGGCTGCTAGGAGGAGCTTGGGTCTGGACGTTTACCTGGAGCAGGCGAGGCGGCTCGAAGGCGAATGCGTTGCCTCAGCACGACGGTAGGTGGCAGCACGCGCATATCCATTGCAGACCTGGGAGCCGTCCGCGCTCTTCGAGGTCGGGCCAGAACTTCACTGGGCATGAAGGAATGTGACTGTCTCAGGTTGGGCTCTCTTTCAGTCCCCAAGACCCCAAACAGGGTAAGGTGAACCACCTCCCCTCCAATCCTCTCCCTGTCACGTCTCCTTTTGAGCCCCGTGGTAAGGGGCGGTGCCCCGCCTAATTCCGGTTCCTGGGCCACTGTCGTTTCTCTTGCCTGCTTAATCTTTTTGCCTTTGCTGTATGTGCTATCTCCCGAAATGCTCTTTCCATTCGCTCTCCTCAAGCATTCGCAGCTCAAAAAATCGCAGGGGTGGAGCGGGGAGGCCT
>VSMD01004612.1:21762-32295 GCA_008750895.1 Mirza zaza | reverse complement strand
TCAGGAGTTCGAGACCAGCCTGAGCAAGAGCGAGACCCCATCTCTATCATAAATAGAAAGAAATCAATTGGCCAACTAATATATATAGAAAAAATTAGCCGGGCATGGTGGCACATGCCTGTAGTCCCAGCTACTTGGGAGGCTGAGGCAGCAGGATTGCTTGAGCCCAGGAGTTTGAGGTTGCTGTGAGCTAGGCTGACGCCATGGCACTCACTCTAGCCTGGGCAATAAAGTGAGACTCTGTCTCAAAAAAAAAAAAAAATGTATAAAGTTAGCCGGGCATGGTGGCACATGCCTGTAGTCTCAACTACTTGGGAGGCTGACACAGAAGGGTTACTTGAGCCCAGGAGTTTGAGGTTGCTGTGAACTAAGCTGATGCCATGGCACTCTAGCCCAGGCATCAGAGTGAGATCCTATCTCAAAAAACAAAAATTACATAGATGGCTTGAATTTGTGGCTTACATTGTGTTTCTACCAGATAGCCCCGATCTAGAATGTAACTTAGAAAGGCAAGACACTACTGTCTACTCAGGCCTGTATGGGGTTGGGGTCTCCAGTTTTCTGAGTACCACCCACCTAGTCCCTGCCCCTTCTGGGCATCCCACTAAGTGGCCATTCGTTTTACCACCAGGCTCCTTTGCCTTGGCCACCCTTGATCCCACTGACCCCAGAGCGGCCATCTGTAGGCTGTTTGAAGGTTCGGCTGTTGGCTACCAGGTGAAACCACTTTATTCTAGTTGGTGACAGGAAAACCCAAAGCCTCAAGAATTTAGAAACAAAATATACAAGAATGAGGAAAATGTTTTATGTAGGAAAATGCTTTGCGATTCTACTTGAATATATTCAAGGAAATTAAAAAAAAAAAAAGCATGGTGGACTAAAGTAGAAGACAAGGTAATAAACAGTAATCGTGAGATTAAAAGAACGAGGGAAGAGAGAATTCGTTGGTAGCAGCAGCAGCCATGGAGGCGGAGTTGGGGAATAAGACAGGTACCAGTATTGTCACCGCCCAAATGGAGGGGTTTGCTAGCTTGGCAGGTGTCAGGCCAATAGACACAGCCAAGTTGGTTACAACAAGGGGAGGTGTCACTCTGTACAAGCAAGGATTACACGGAGGACAGTTCCCAAAACAGTGTGTCCCAGAACAAGATGGGGTGGTGAGGTTGGGCTGGTTTTATAGCCAGAGGTTAATGAGCCGTGATCTGATTGGTTCTTGCAGTGATGTGATGCCAGGAAGCATGATCCGATTGGATCCTGCCATGAGTTGACACCAGGGCTCGATCTGATTGGACCTGGATCCTGCCGTGCTCTGTCCATGTCTTAATTCAGTCCCTGCTCCTTGGACCAAGCACTTAGGTTCCGCCCATGGTGGCAGGCTTGGTTCATCTGGGCATGCTCAGCTTACATGACATTCAACCTTGGGGTTCCATGGCAACTGAAAAACAACTCAAAACTTTGTTATAGAAAAGTTGAACCAGATTGGTTTGATGCAGTTACAGTATGACATGGAGGAAGCGTGTAGGGGACACCTACTTCAGGGGCCACCTCTAGAGTGACCCTTGGATTGTAAGTGTTGTGGTCTAAATTCAAGATCACGCGGCTTCAGACAAAGGATGAAGACTTTGCTAGGAGATACTTGGACACAAATACTTTTAAGGAAATAATTTTCCAGATTCTCAAATTTTTTACACATTCTTTAATTAAACTACTGGCTTGAGGTGGAAGCCTCATGCAGTGTTTTCTGTCTTTCACTTCCCCAGTGATCACACTTCTGCTCCTTTCTAGGAACAGGAGTGGTACATCATCACCTCGGGGCCCCAAACAGAAGAGTCACTCGCATATTGGTGTCAGCAAGCCTCTTTTAATAATTAAACCATCACACTCCTGAGAGAGACGACTGTGTCTTTCTCTGGTGTGGTAGGCAGACTAATGTCCCCCCCAAACCGCCCCAAAGATAATCGGAAGCCTGTGTGTATTTTACCTTACATGGAAAAGGGGACTTTGAAGATGTGACTAAGAATTTTGAGATGGCTACTGGGGGTCTGAGGCAGGGGGATCCCTCGAGGCCAGGAGTTCCTGGTAGCCTGGGCAACATAGCAAGACCCTGTTTCTATTAAAGAAAAAAAAAAAAGAATTTTGAGATGGGGGCAGTGCCCTGGGTTATTCAGATGTGCCCAATGTCCTATAAGGGTCCCTATAAGTGAAAGAGGGAGGCAGGAAGGTCAGTGTCAGAGTGAGGCAGTGTGAGGAAGACTGCATTGTCCACTGCTGGCTTTGAAGGTGGAAGAAAAAGGTTCTAAGGGCCAAGGAATGTGGGCGGTTCTAGAAGCTCCTCAAGGCAAGGAAATGGATTTTCCTCTAGAGTTTTCACAAGGAACTGCAGCCCTGCTGACACCTTGATTTTAGCCCAGTGGGACCCACGTCGGCCTCCTTACCTCCAAAACTGCAAAATAATACACTGATGTTATTTTAAGCCATCCAGTTTGCGGTCATTTGTTACAGCCAATAAGAAGAGAAGACATATTTCTGCTCTAGATGAAACACAGCATTAAAAATGAGGCAGACATCTTAGGTTAGAATGGGAATGAATGCGGTTGTCATGGGGACATGCACAGCCACGCGTTTATTGGAACTGAAGGATGAAGTCAGGCTTTTTGTGAAAGTTCTATTTTGGCCTTGCCAAATAGGGTAGATGAGGGACTTTTCCATGAATTGAATGAGCTAAATCTTTATTTCGAGGTACTGATAAAATATGTTTAAAAGCATATGAAGAGATAAAGACATATTATCAAAAAGTGTTTATACTCACACCCATTAGGATGGCCATGATAGAAAAAGGAAAATAGGCTGGGCAGGGTGGCTCACACCTGTAATCCTAGCACTCAGGGAGGCCGAGGCGGGAGGATCGTATGAGCTCAGGAGTTCAAAACCAGCCTGAGCAAGAGGGAGACCCGTCTCTACTAAAAATAGAAAGAAATTAGCTGGACAACTAAAAATATATAGAAAAAGTTAGCCGGGCATGGTGGCACATGCCTGTAATCCCAGCTACTGGGGAGGCTGAGGCAGGAGGATTGCTTGAGCCCAGGAGTTTGAGGTTGCTGTGAGCTAGGCTGATGCAACAGCACTCTAGCCCGGGCAACAGAGCAAGACTCTGTCTCAAAAATAAATAAATAAAATAAAATAAATAACAATAGAAATAGGAAAATAACAAGTGGTGGTAGATGTGGAGAAATTGAAACCCTGGTGTATTGCTGGTGGAATACGATATGGTACATCCACTATAGAAAACAGTTTGATAGCGCCTCAAAAAATTAAACATAGAACTAGTATGTGATCTAGAATTCATTTCTTAGTATATACCTAAAAGAATTGAAAGCAGGGATTTAAACAGATCCTTGTAATGCCATTGTTCATAGCAGCATTACTTGCAATAGCCAAAACAGGCAGAAACAACCCAAATATTCATCAACAGATGAATAAATAAACAAAATATAGTACACAGTGGAATTTTATTCAGCCTTAAAAAGGAACGAAATTCTGACACAGGCCACACCAAGGATGAATTTTGAAGACTTTATGCTAAGTAAAATAAGCCACAGATATAAGGACAAATATTGTGTGATTCTATAATACGTGAGGTACCAAGAATAGGCAAATTCAGAGAGACAGAAAATAGAATAGAAGATATCAGGGGCTGAGGGAAGGGGAAGAGGGAAGTTATTGTTTAATGGGTACAGAGTTTCAATTTGAGACGATGAAAAATTCTCGAAATGCATAGTGGTGATGATCGGTACACAACATTGTGAATCGCTGAACTGTACACTTAAAAATAAGATAGTAATTTTTATGTTGTGAATATTTTACCATAATAAAAAGGATTGTACTAACAAAGATACGTTGAAATTAACAACATTTAATTTTTTTCACCTTATTTTGGGTTAAGCAAGATGCATTTAAGTAAAAGAATAACAGGTACACTTAATAGTTTTTTGATAACTCCTAGTAAGGCCACTTGTATATAATTCTGAGAAACTGAGGGAGTAAATTTCTCTAATGACTAAGTAACAAGTCAGGTGATTTCTGTTTCTTTTATTTCAGCAAAATGTAATCTACTTGATTTCAGCCCTTGTGAGTGATCATGGAGATAATATTTGATGATATCTCATTGTGATCTTTGGAAGAATTTCAGAGAATTGAGTGACTGGAAGCGCTATTTCAAAACTTCCAGTCCCCTCTACTTATAGGTGAACAAAGTACAGTAGTACTTGCATCTAAAACAGAACTTAAGAATACAAGTGATATTGAATCGAATCCTGTCTCATTCTAGCAATAACCCATGGATACATAAAGTTTTTACTAAAAAGCCTTATTTATCTCATTAAGAAATCTATTCCTGAAAATTTTTTCTTTTATGTTGAAGAATAACTTATCAAAATTGGCAACTTTTATGGTTTTGATTACTATTTTTTTCTTTGAGACAGAGTCTCACTTTGTTGCCCAGGCTAGAGTGAGTGCTGTGGCGTCAGCCTAGCTCACAGCAACCTCCAACTCCTGGGCTCAAGCAATCCTGCTGCCTCAGCCTCCCGAGTAGTTGGGACTACAGGCAGGTGCCACCATGCCCAGCTAATTTTTTCTATATATATTAGTTGGGCAATTAATTTCTTTCTATTTATAGTAGAGATGGGGTCTCGCTCTTGCTCAGGCTGGTCTCAAACTCCTGACCTTGAGCTATCCACCCGCCTCGGCCTCCCAGAGTGCTAGGATTACATGCGTGAGCCACCACGCCCGGCCTGGTTTTGATCACTTTTGTGCTGCTAAAAATAGTTGACTCATGTAGAAGAAAAAAAATTTTTTTTGAGACAGGGTCTTACTCTGTTGCAAAGGCTGGAGTGCAATGGCATCATCATAGCTCACTGCAACCTCAAACTCTTGGGCTCAAGTGATCTTCCTGCCTCAGCCTCCAGAGTAGCTGAGTCTATAGGCCACACCACCGTGCCTAGCTAGTTTTTATAAATTTTTTGTGTAGAGATGGAGTCTTGCTATTACCCAGGCTAGTCTTGAACTCCTGGCCTTAAGCAATCCTCCCTCCTCAGACTCCCAAAGTACTAGGATTACAGGCATGAGTCACCACGCTAAGTCTGTAGAAGAAAAAAAAAAGTATTAATCTAAAAATATGACATTAAAAGTTATTCATTCATATATATATGTGCATGTATATGTATATATATGTATATATATAGCAATTGCTTGACCTTATGCTTGATTTTGGTCTTTGACTTTTTTTTTTTTTTTTTTTGAGACAGAGTCTCACTCTGTTTGTTGCCCGGGCTAGATTGCCATGGCGTCAGCCTAGCTCACAGCAACCTCAAACTCCTAGGCTCAAGCAATCCTCCTGCCTCCCAATTAGCTGGGACTACAGGCATGTGTCACCATGCCCAGCTAATTTTTTCTATATATTTTAAGTTGGCCAATTAATTTATTTGTATTTTTAGTAGAGATGGGAGGGTCTCGCTCTTGCTCAGGCTGGTTTCAAACTCCCGACCTTGAGTGATCCATCCCTCTAGGCCTCCCAGTGTTCTAGGATTACATGGTCTTTGACTTTTGCTCAGCGGACTCTTTTAGTGAGCTAGCACCATCTTGTGGACAGTCATTGGAAATAAAAATGTGTGACCATCATGTATGTGCATTCCTCTTCAAAAAAATCCACTACGTATGACTAAAGTCATATCAATTGATCAGAACAGAGGCCAGAAATATATATATATATACACATAGCATGTGATCAAGGCAGCATTTCAAGTCATTGTAACTGCAGAGCTGAGCCTGTCGAAAAGCAAACCCAGAGTCTTATCCCATGAGTGGCTGAATTACAACGCAAATCAAATTCCCAACCTCACAATGTATCTGCTCTCCAAGTGATGGCATTCACTGGGAAAGACCGAGATCCTGAAAATGGGAATGGGGACATAATGGCAAGATTCTGATGGGGTTGAGGACACTGACCCCCTAAGTTCTGCTGCGTCTTCTTACAGCAGAAGCACCTATTCCAGCCGGTCTGAGGAGATTTACCCAGCTTTGCCTGAGGAAATGGTCACGGCCTCCCCTGAGGTAGTGAACTTGAGAGTCGCTGCTGATTCTATTCGGGACACAGCCCCACCACCTCCTTTTATGTCTAGACCTGTAACGACACTCAAGTTCCAGCAGGCCCCGAAAGGTGAAGTACAAAATGTGACCCTTGAAGAGGTGAGCTACATTCCAAAGGGACAACATCTTTCGTCCAATTTATACACACAGAAATCCAGGAGAAAACGTGCAGGAAAGGACATTAAGAGTGTAGGGTTGTGGCTCATGCCTGTAATCCTGGCACTCTGGGAGGCTGAGGTGGGCAGATCATTTGAGGTCAGGAGTTCAAGACCAGCCTGAGCAAGAGCGAGACCCTGGCTCTACCAAAAATAGAAAAATTAGCCGGGTGTGGTGGCGCATGCCTGTAGTCCCAGCTACTTGGGAGGCTGAGGCAGGAGGATCGCTTGAGCCCAGGAGTTTGAGGTTGCTGTGAGCTAGGCTGATGCCACGGCACTCTAGCCCAGGCAATGGAATGAGACTCTGTCCCAAATATATAAATAAATAAATAAAAAGAGTGTGGGGTAATGGTGGGAGGAAAGTGAAGTTGGATCAAGCTGAATTTGTTGACATGGGCCCACTAAACAAAGACTGTAGATTTAATGTTGCAGCTTATGGGGTTAGAAAGGGCTCTAAAACTTTGTGTTTTTTTGGTTAAAACATGGACCCGAAATTGCCTTTGCTAAAATGAAGTTGAAATGCCAGTAATGCCTTGGTATATTATAGAGGAAGGAATTCAAAGGTTTAGGGAAAT
Source organism: Mirza zaza (assembly GCA_008750895.1). NCBI lineage: Eukaryota > Metazoa > Chordata > Mammalia > Primates > Cheirogaleidae > Mirza > Mirza zaza. The sequence continues at coordinate 25,421 of VSMD01004612.1, read as the reverse complement.
CAGGGTATTGGAGAGAATTTATTTTATAAGATTTTTTCACCTACCCTGGGAGGGTCCAGAGGACACATCCTTCACCATGACCTTGAGAAATGAATGTGTACAGGGAGGCCCAGCAGTGGTCAGTGATCACTCTTCTTGGCAGGTCAGAAATTACAACGGGAATAGCTGCCCCTGAATGGGAAAACCTCAATGCCATGAAGGTGATTGAATCCAAGGTGACAGTGACCAAGTGGCAGCAATTAATTGCCCCAGGCAAGGCGGGTGTGATTACTGTGCCGGACAGCAGAGTCAAAGCAGCCGTCAGAATAGCCTGACTTGCTGAGACCTGTGGCATTGGATAGTTGATCATGCTGTTCTTCAAGGTTAAGTCAGTGGGCAATCTTACGTTAAATTCTTATATTATCTGTATGATTGGAAGAGTTCTAAGTCAAGAGGACAAAAAGTCGAACTTGAGTCATCAAAACAAAGAGTCACAGCTCCTCGGTCAACTCCTGGATGTGGCCCCATTTACAGACCAGAATGAAGGTCCCCTTGAAGAAGGAGGACCCACTACACGACCAAAAATGTGTGCTGTAAACTTACACTCTCAACCTTCCCCCAAGTGGACTTACAATCCTTTACCAGGGTGACTTGCGTTGGGGAGAAGGAAATACTCAGACTTCTCGAGAACACTGGCTCCGAACAGACGCTAATTCCAAGGCACACAAAATGCTGTCGTGGCCCACCAGCCAGAGTAGGAGCTTGTAGAGGTCAAGTGATGAATGGCATTGTAGCTCAGGTCTATGTCACAGTGAGCCTGTTCTGTGGTTGTATCTGCAGTTCAGGAATACGTGATTAGAATAGGCATGCTCAACAGCTGGCAGAATCACCACATTGCTTTCCTGACCTGTGGAGTGAGGGTTACTATGGTGAAGGTGGCCATGTGGAAGCCACCAGAACTGCCTCCACCTAGAAAAATAGTAAACCAAAAACAGTACTGCGTCCCTGGAGGAATTTTAGAGATTAGTCTCAAGGACTTCATCCCACCAGGGAAAGAACCATGGCTAGCTGAGGTGCTTGCTGAAGGCCAAGGGGACCCCAAACAGGTAGTGTGATAATGTAGCTATAAATACTAGGTATGACCATGTGGCCAGTTATAGACACAAGGACTATAATTGTCATGACTATGTTTGCGTGTGTATGTATATAAAATATCTTTGTTTTCTTCCCTCTCTTCTTTCCTTATCATATAACAAAAGATGTATTGACTTAATATCACGACATTTAAGTACTGCTAAAAGTGTTATGGCATAGCAAGAAGAAGAAACATTACCCAAGGACTTTACCTCCTCATCTGGGAAAGGAGTTAATGTGTTTTTGTTTGTACACAGGATAGTTGTATCATGCTAGGTGGAATTATGAGCTTGTTTTTGTCTTTATTCAGGGATTAAGTATGGTTTAAGGAGATGTGTATGGGTGCCAAGTTAACAAGGGGTGGACTTGTGATGGTTAATTTTATGTGTCCACTTGATTGAACTACAGGGTGCCCAGACATTTGGTCAAACATTTGTCTTTCTGTGTCCATGAAGGGGTTTCTAGATGAGATTAACATTTGAATTGGCCAGGCACAGTGGCTCACACCTGTAATTCCAGCACTTCAGGCAGGAGGATGGCTGCAGGCCAGGAATACAAGAGCAGCTAGGCTGAGACCGGAGGATCACTTGATCTGGGAAGTTGGAGGCTCCCATAAGATATGATGGTGCTACTGCACTCTAGACTGGGAGACCTAGAGAGACTCTGTCTCCAAAATAAAATTAATCAATTAACTAATTAAAAGATATGTTAAGATAAAAAATCAGGAATTCCTGATTATACAATTTGCAACAGCTAGTGTTTTGAAAGCTTACTCTGCTCTAAAGATTATTGCTGTGTCAAGATATTATTTTCTAACTAGTAACTGATTTTCTTACCCTCTCCTGAAATTTTTCCCTCTTTCCCCTCTTGTTTACGTAGTCTCTTTATTCCTTGTTTTTAGAGAAGAATATGTCAGGGCAGAGAGCAGAAAGAACTTTGATTCTTAAGAGTTTAAACCTTTGGAAAAGATAAGATTCACTGTATCTTCCATTCTTGACATACATTTTTTTTTCTTCTTTCCTTTGAAAACGTCTCAGAGACAAGCCTATTGGCAGGAAATGCTGCTGATTTCTCCCCTGATGGAAATGTCTTCTTGTAGAGTTTTGGTTTGCATTTCCAGGACTCCTTGTGAGATTGAACTTATTTCCATGTGTTTCTTATTGTAGAGTCTTGACCTTCAGATATCAAACAACAGGCTTGGAAAGGACTTGTATGGCTTGGAATGGAAATTAACAAGGTGAATATAGAAACATGACATTTGCTAGGCCAACATTACACTAAATAAAGGAAATTGCAAGAAATTATACCCAGCATGGATATCTAGAGTTGACACCCCCAAATCAAATACTTGCTGTACAATAGTGGTATGACATGAGAACCAAAGTGGAGTCTGAATGCCTAGAGCAGTTTCTGGAATCTACTAGAGGCTTAATTAGTGATTAAGGGGAGAAGACTGAGGTGAGTCATCACAAGGCAGGGCAGGGGAGTGATCAACCGGCTCTGGAGCCAGGCACCTGGGTTTGGACGTGTGGGGTACTACTTATTTACTGGAAGACTTTAGACAAGTTACTTAATATCTCTAGGCCTTCCTTTCATTTCATATATAAAATAGGGATAGGCCAGACACTGTGGCTCACGCCTGTAATCCCAGCACTTTGGGAGGCCGAGGCAGGAGGACAGCTTGAGGCCAAAAGTTCGAGACCCCAGCCTGGGCAACATAGCGAGAGGATCGTTTGAGTGCAGGAGTTCAAGGCTGCAGTGGGCTATGATGGGGCCACTTCACTCCAGCCTGGGTGACAGCAAAACCGTGTCTAAAAGAAAAAGGACTCATAAGTCAAGTTAAAGTACTTAAAAGAGATTAGATCCACCAAATTGCAACAGAAAAGGTGAATCCAAAGAATGAGAATGAGTCCATCGTGTCAAAAACATAAGGTGAAGGTTGGCATTGGGTAGGTCTGATGGACTCACTTTCTGAATATGTCCTTGTCCAAAAGACTGCTGAGCAAGGGGTCACTGAGGTGGCTGACTTTCAGACTAGGAGACCTGGTTGACCACTCAGGAAGACACCGGATGACATCAGCAGGGCCCAGGTTGGCACGTAGCTTTTTAGCAGCAGGTTTCTCCTGTAGGGTTCAGTGCACGCACACTTTATCAGGCTAGGGACTGTCAAACACAAAGCTTGTGTCTCACACACGCCACGTATCTATTGAGGATGGGTCACGTCTCTAATCTGGGTCAGCTCTGCTCCAGAATCATGCTGGCAAGTGCCCAGTCTGGAATATTGCAGGGTCCTACAATAGGGGACAAGCAAGAGAGTGACTCACAAGCTGGTTCTCACACCCAAGCTGCTTCTTGGATGTCACACCTGTCCCTCTGCTCACGTTTTTTTTTTTTTGTGACAGAGTCTCACTTTGTTGCCCAGGCTAGAGTGAGTGCCGTGGTGTCAGCCTAGCTCACAGCAACCTCAAACTCCTGGGCTCAAGTGATCCTCCTGCCTCAGCCTCCCGAGTAGCTGGGACTACAGGCATGCGCCACCATGCCCGGCT
>VSMD01004612.1:0-21751 GCA_008750895.1 Mirza zaza | reverse complement strand
ATATGTATTAGTTGGCCAATTAATTTCTTTCTATTTATAGTAGAGACGGGGTCTCGCTCTTGCTCAGGCTGGTTTCGAACTCCTGACCTCGAGCAATCTGCCCACCTCAGCCTCCCAGAGAGCTAGGATTACAGGCGTGAGCCACCGCGCCCAGTCTCTGTTCACGTTTTATTAGCCACAGCAAGTCCCCTGCTATTCCTACAGGGTGGGCGTGTACAATCCTCCTTCAGGAAGAGGAGTGGATAAGTATGAATTATTCAATTATACAACCTGCCACAGAGGCCATCGGATTTGGCAATTGGGAAATCACTGGTGACCCTTGAAAAAAAGTTGAACTTGAGAGTTGGGTTCTAATAATACTATGGGTTGAGGCCAGGTGAGGTGGCTCACGCCTGTAATCCTAGCATTCTGGGAGGCCAAGGCGGGTGGATTGCTCGAGGTCAGGAGTTCGAAACCAGCCTGAGCAAGAGCGAGACCCCGTCTCTACTATAAATAGAAAGAAATTAATTGGCCAATTAAAATATATAGAAAAAAATCAGCTGGGCATGGTGGCGCATTCCTGTAGTCCCAGCTACTTGGGAGGCTGAGGCAGGAGGATCGCTTGAGCCCAGGAGTTTGAGGTTGCTGTGAGCTAGGCTGACGCCACGGCACTCACTCTAGCCTGGGCAACAAAGTGAGACTCTGTCTCAAAAAAAAAAAAAACAAAAAAAACCCACTATAGGTTGATCATTCCTAATCCAAAAATCCAAAATGTGAAATGCTTCAAAATCTGAAGCTTTTTGAGCACCTGCGTGAAACCACAAGTGGAAAATTCTACACCTGACCTCATATGATGGATTTCATTCCGTTGTCCTAAGCACATTATTTTTTTACTCTATTGATGGTATATCATTTTTTTTTTTTTACTGTTAAGTACTTATGTGTGAATAAGTATAAGACAATGATTGCCTATTGATAGAATATAAATTCAGAGTCATGAATGATGGTGGTGCCACACAACCACAGATTGCCAACTTGGGTAGCTAAGATAGTGACACTTTTGCTTTCTGATGATTCAATGTACACAAACTTTGTTTCGTGCACAAAAGTATTTTAAAATATTAGGCTGGGCATGGTGGCTCATGCCTGTGATCCTAGCACTCTGGGAGGCTGAGACGGGTGGATCACTCAAGGTCAGGAGTTTGAAACCAGCCTGAGCAAGACCCCCCTCCCCCCCTCCCCCTGCCTATACTAAAAATATAAAGAAACTAATTGACCAACTAAAATATATACATACAAAAAATTAGCCGGGCATGGTGGCACATGCCTGTAGTTCCAGCTACTCGGGAGGCTGAGGCAAGAGGATTGCTTGAGCCCAGGAGATTGAGATTGCTGTGAGCTAGGCTGATGCCCCACCGCACTCACTCTAGCCTGAGCAACAAAGTGAGACTCTGTCTCAAAAATATATATATATATTGCATAAAATTACCTTAAGACTCTGTGTGTAAGGTGTATAGAAAACAACCTTCAGGCTCTGTGTATAAGGTGTATATGAAACATAAATGAATTTTGTGTTTGGACTTGGGTTCCATCCCCAAAATATCTCGTTATATATATATGCAAATATTCCCAAATTAAAAACATTCCAAATCCTAACACTTCTGGTCCCAAGCATTTTGGATAAAGGATACTCAACCCATAATTATAATTTACTGCTTACTTCAATCCACACACTGTGCTGAGTGCTTTACATTTATTCTCTCATTTGATCCTTTCCATCACAGAGGAGGAAACTCAGGTTTAGAAAGATTGAATAGGTCGTAAGCACTGGTTGATATTCATCATTTATATATTTTAACAGGTTTTGCCTGAGTGTAAGCTCAAGGTTGTAAGACTAGCAAGGGTGGAGCAGAGACTCGAGTCAGTTGTCTTTGGCTCCAAGGCCCGTATTTTAACCCCTTGGGACTAAAAGTTAATAAGTGAGAGAAAAAGCAAATGTTTGTTCTTTGGAGAAAGTTCGATAGAGATGAATGCTTGAGAAGGACTCAGGGTCCTGGGAAGGTATTTTCAGGATTGAGTAGGCTGAGTCAGAAGGAAGGGAGGAAAAGTTTCTAAGGGAGGAGAGATTGTTAATGCTAGAGAAATCCAGAACAGGTGAAGAGTAATGTACGTATTTACTGTAGCTCTTGGTTTGTGCAGGTGTGGGCTGATTTGCTTGGTTGGCTATTTTGAGAATTCAGGTATCTAGTTTGTTTAGTTGATTAACAGGTGAGGAGAATTGAAGAGCAGTTATTCCTTGATGGCAGAGTGAATTATAATAATTTGTCTTATTTTGATTTTCTGCTTCCAAACAATGAATCTAATGTAAAAAATTAAAATGCAAAATCAAGCCACTGCATAACAAGGAGCGTAGTTCTGATACATGCTACAACATGGATGAACCTTAGCTTGTGCCAAGTGAAACAAGCCAATCATAAAAGGACAGATACTGTATTATGCCATTCATCTGATACACATAGAAAAGGCAAATTCATAGAGACAGAAAGTAAAATAGAGGTTACCAGAGGCTGCAGGGAGGAGGGAGTGGTGAGTTATTGCTTAATGGGTACAGAGTCTCTGTTGGGGGTGATGAAAAATTTTGGAAATAACGGTGATGGTTATACAATATTGTGGATGTGATCAATGCCATCAAACCATATACTTTAAACTAGTTCAGATAGCAAATTTTATGTTATATATATTTTATCACAATTAAATAAAATAGTGAAAAATTAATCTACTAAGTAGAAATTAATCCAATGATTATATTGAGTTATTTGGGGATATAAAAGGGATTGGATAAGTCAGAACATAATAATGTTCTGTAAAATATACAAATTATATTTCTCTGAAGAAGCCACCACACTTTCTGCCAAAGAATATGTAGAATATTGCAAGCATTCATGATGTAAGACATAAATTGCCATGGCATTAGTTGGTTGAGCAGTTCTTCATATAATTTGACATTAGCCACACCCTTCTGACCTAGAAATACTGAGGCTGCCAATGTGTAGATGGTTTTAATTATTATAAAGGTTTAAGTGTCAGTGGCAGGGACTGTGTGTATATTATAGAACATATAAATAGCTATGTCCTTATCCCAGAATGGGATTTTTTTCCTATGCCTTCCCTAAGCCTTGGCTAGAGGGTACCTCAGATTCTAGAATAAGGTGTTGAGATTATAGAATAAAGATGAAAAGGCAGGATAAAAACTGTACATTTTTGTACAGTTGTACATATTGGACTCTCTGCAGTGAAGCTAATTTGGGTTGATGTTGTTTGGAAACAATTGAGTTGGTCATTGTAGTCAACATTACCAGCAAGCAAATGGAATCCTTTTTTTAGTTCATTTGTAGCGTGATGTCCCTGTGCAAGTACCTTGACATAAGAATGGCCTCATTACAGGTCCCCTGGTGAGCCCATTTTTGTCATTGCTTGAGAAGTACCTTCAGGGTACAGGGTATCACCTGAAAGTGTTCCAAATGAACAAAGTCATTTCTGTCAGTGTTAAGATCTTGTCACAGGCAACAGGCAGTATAGACAGGAGAGATACCACTGCTTGACACTCATCATTTATGTATTTTAACAGGGTTTTCTAGGTGTGTATGGGAGGGTTTCAGTGACATTAATAACAACAGCTAATATCTGGCTAAACAAGAGGCAATTGAGATTTGAGAGTTTGGATTATAAATAACACATTCTAATAGTGCCGCTGGTTTAGCTATTCCAAATGGCAGAAAAGAGGCAAGACGTTGAAATAAACGAATCATTAGAAGCATTTATTAAGCAATTTTCTACGTGGTACATTTAGTTCTGTAAAAGCATGAGTCTCTAATTGTTAGATTCATAATTCTCAAGGGAATAATGAACACGTGTGGAAGTTTTATTTGACACAAGTGGGAATAAATGGAGACCACCCAAAGGAGAACAGAGATTATTCAGAGCTTGCTACAGCAAGAGAGGCAGCTAGCATCACTTGAGTTGGGCAGAGACTCAAAGGCAATCAGGGAGAAGGGAAGCTTTATAGTGGGTGTGGGGAGGGATTCTTCCCGGATTGTTCTGATTAGAGATGTTGGCAAAGGAAGCCGGAGGTGGGCTAACTACAAGTGAGCATCTTATGAGATTGGTTTGGGGAACATATTAGGTTTTCTCTGATTGGTCCTGGTGTAAGGGGACAGGGACGCTAACATAGAAAAACTGGCCGCCTTCTTGTGAAAATCCTACTTTGAGCTGATGGCTGCAGAGGTGGCAGTTTGACTTATGTGGGTCGAAGTTTTATGATCATATATGCTCTAGCCACTGTCCATTCATATACGTTTCTCACTTATTATTAATAATATGGGAGGTAGCAAAATGATAGAATTGATTCCACCAGCATAGAGAGGGTAGAACTGATTCAACCAGTTCTCAAAACCGGGATGTATATAATCACTGGGGAAAGGGATGTTGAAATTGATACAAAACTGGCCAATTTTTCTCAGGACAATGAAGCCTTTTTTGTTTTTGTTTTTGTTCAGTTCCCTGACCAAGAATTGAACTCCAGCCACATGCAATCCTAACTGCTAGACGATCAGGGATATTTATTTATTTAGTTAGTTAGTTAGAGATTGGGATGGGGCTACCGGGTAGTCTCGCTGTGTTGCCCAGGCTGGCCTCCACCTCCTGGGCTCAAGCAATCCTCCCACCTCAGCCTCCAGAGCAGCTGGAATTACAAGCGTGCTCCCCTGCACGGGGGAAATCTTAACCTTTGGGATTATTTTTTTGTACTGGATTCCTGCCCCTTCTCCCTATTACACTTAGTTTCCTACCAGTTAATCTCTGACGTTGCAGGGTTTTAAAACTTCTGGGCCCTAATCAATCTTCACTTTATCTTAACCAAAAGGCCAAGAAGTGATTAATCAATTTTTTATTCAAATGAAGTTATATTTCCTGAGAGAAAGTGTCCAGATGACCATCACGTAGGTTTATCACAAAATACTCGAGAGTTCAACTAATTAAAAGGTCACACAATAATCATCTTTGGCTTTATTTTCAAGTTTTGAATATTTTTTTTGTATTATCTCATTTAATTTTCACCACAGTCCAATAGCACAGTTTATCATCCCCATTTCCCGGACGAGAAAACTGAGACACAGGTTAAGTAACTTCCAGAGTAACCAGTAGTATGTAATTAAACAACTGCCTCAGCCTCCTAAGTAGCTGAGACTATGGGAGCTCGCCACCACGACCAGCAAATTTTGTTATTTTCCTAGTTTTATTTGCCGGGCTACATTCTTTCTTTGCTTTTAGTGGCGGTGACTCACGTCTGTAATCCTAGCATTCGGGCGAGGCCGAGGGGGGAAGAACACTTGAGGTCAGGAGTTCGAGACCAGCCAGAGCAAGAGTGAGATCCCTGTCTCTACTAAAAATAGGAATAATTAGCTGGCGTGGTGGTGTGCTCCTGTAGTCCCAGCTACTCGGGAGGCTCAGGCAGAAGGATCGCTTGAGCCCAGTAATTTGAGGTTGCCGGGAGCCAGGCTGACGCCACGGCACTCTTTGCCCGGGCAACAGAGCAAGACAGTCTCAAAAAAAAAAAAAAAAAAAAAAAATTTTTCTTAATAAGAAAGTGTCTTCCATCTTCCTTAGCGCCCGCTACCCGCCACCTCCCACCAGTTCTCGGCCCCGCCCCCAGCCGCGCTCCCGTTGTCATGGAGATCCCGGGACGCCTGAGCCGGCCGCGCTCCTCCTGCGGTAGCCCGGGCGGGGCACGCGGCGACGCATGCGCGTTCTCAGCGGAGAAAGCGCCGCGGTGGCTGCCGGGACTGAGCTCCCAGCGCCCGACCAGGAAGTGGCGGGCGGAGCCCCAGGCCGAGTCGCCTCCTCAGCCGCTGCCGCCGCCGCCGCCAGTGGCGAGACCCCGACCTGGCGGGTCAGCGCTGGGCGTGCGCGCGGGCAGGCGGGGGCGCTGACGAGGAGCAGGAAGCGGCGGCCGCGCCGGCGTGGGCGGCTGGCCGAAGCGGAGGCGCGGAGAGGCGGCGGCGGCGGGTCGCGCTAGGCTGCCCTGCCTGCTCAGGTAGGGGCTGCGGCCGCCGGGCGAGGGGCGCGGAGCCCGGCCTGTTGTTCCTGGGGACCCAGGCGCGCCGCCCGCTCCCGGGGGACGAGCGTGTGTCCCGCCCGCGGGAGGCCGGGGCTGCGGTTCTCTCCGGGAATCCCTTCAGTACGCTCGCAGTTCCCTGGGAGTGTTGTCTTTAGGCCGGAGGTCCACTGAGCAAACTTTTGGGTTGGAAAGAGGGAAAATTCGCGGTCGGACGGACAGCCGGCTGTGCCTCTGGTTAGCCTCCAAGTTTACGTTAGCAGCAGCCGGGCGGGCCATGTGTGTAGTTCGGGGAACCACCGTGTCCAGCCAGCTGAAGGCTGTGATTTAGATGCTCATACACGGACTGGGTTTCAAGCTGCCTTTTTGGAGACCTGGTTTTTAATGATCCCTAAACTTCAGTTGTAGTAGTTGTTTTCTTGCAAAGCCTAAAGACGTATGCCAAAACGACGCTGCTGTCCCCTTTTCGCCCACCTCTGCATTTCTGTCATTTAAGAGACAAGCATTCTCTCTTCTCAGCTTGCCGGCTGTTCATAGCAGGGTGCTTAGGTGCCAGTGGCACCTCCCAGGCTGAGGCAGGCGAAGTGGAAGGCTTGGAAGGTGGGATGGTGGAAAGAACACGGGCTTGGAGCCAGCAGATTTCAGTTTAGTTTTCGGCTTCTCAGTATCCAGCCACAGAAGAGCCCATCAACTCTCTGAGATGTGGTGGGGATGGTTTGTGTTTTTAAACGTAAAGTGGGTTTGGCGCTGTGTCTTGTCTACCACATAGGTCAGCACGGAGATGTCAAACTCATACAGATACTGAGTGGTCTTTGAAGAAAGAGGAAAAAGTTAGAGCATGTGATGGTGAAAGACATCTTGAAGGCTTCTGCTCTAGGTGCTGTTGAATGTCCAGTACCACACAGGTCGCTTTGGTTTTAAAGGCCTTTACCAGCCTTCCAGGTCTCGTGTAAGGAGCGCTTGTTTTAGGGATGAGGATATTTGGGTCCTGGCCCTGGATCTTCCAGCTGTGTGACCTTAAACATAGTTCTTGGACTTTCATGCATTAAAATAGGAATGACATAATACCGATTCTCTCCTGCAGTTCTGCGCTCTCAAATACTGTAAGCATTTAGGTTTTTGTAAACTGTACGGCTTTATTTAAATCTTTGTTAAAGTCATTATTAAAAGCCCAGATTAATGACCTTCTTTGCAAGGTGAACTAGATACAGATGTTTCCTGTTTCAGTAGTTTACAATCTGCTTGTTGTCCCAACTTTCTCACTTGTGAATTCCTCCTTTTTCTTGTTCTCACACTTTGCCTCCTCTCAAGATTGTCTCCTACTTCAGTATAATCATTCTGTTTTTTAGGATCCGACTCAAAATAGTAATCTTGAAATAACATATATTTGTATGGCTTTAATATTAAAAAAATCACTTTTACAAACATTTTCTCTTTTTATTCTTACAATTCGGCTAGATGTAGACAGCATTGGTAGTGTTCTCATTTTACTTATGATAAAATTGAAGGTAGATAAGCCTTGTGGATTGACTAGCCACGTGGCTGTTAGGAATTGAAACTAAGAGAAGGCAGGTCTTTGATTTGCTGTCCAGTGACTGTTCACTCCTTAGTTAACCGTTTACTCTGATTATTCCTTATAAATGCTTATATTTTTAACACATTGCCACACTAGAAATCCCCCCCCCCGCCCACAGTGTTTTATTAAAACAAAATGATCCTTTCTAACTTATTTATTACTGTTTTCTGTGTGTGAGTTAATATGCAACACAATCCACATTTTTAGAATTAAATTGTCAATATTAAGTGTAACAATAGGAACACCAACAAGTAAGATTTTTAACGAACCAACTGCAGGTTTTGCTTCATGAGGCCCTGGGCCCTCAATAGCCTGAGTTAAATACAACTCACATGTTAGTCATTGTGTTAATTTTTAGCGCTCCAATTCACTTGTATTCATTGTGTTTTAAGCAAGGTGCTCAGTGCTTTCATTTTTTCAAATCTAAGCCGCTTGCAGGCAAGAATTTATCTTCTAGATTAGAACCTTTTAAAACTTAGAGTACAGTGCCTCACAAACCAGTAGATATTTAATAAAGGCTCTCGAAACCAATAATAATGGCGTCACAGCAATTTAAAGATGTTTTTCCATTTGTTGTTCATAATGAGCTATCCTTTGCTCCTCCCAACTTAACATGAGTCTTAACCGTGTCAAACTCATTTATATAGTCAGCTTGAACTCTTCCTAGACCCTCTACAGGATTCTAGGGAAAGTTCAGAAAAAAGAGAAATGTTCTTAAAATTCTTATTGATTGCCTGGTAGCTTCCCTGATTGTCCTGAAATCGCTTAGAATTACAGAGTTTTAGAACTAGGGAAAAAACCTAAAACAACCCAACAACAAAGAGGTCATTTCGTCTTACCTCCCTCCAAATCAGGGATTTTCTGTAGACATTTCTAACAAATATTAATACAGCCTCTTGGCCGGGCGCGGTGGCTCAAGCCTGTAATCCTAGCTCTTTGGGAGGCCGAGGTGAGGGATCGTTTGAGCTCAGGAATTCGAGACCAGCCTGAGCAAGAGCGAGACCCCATCTCTACTATAAACAGAAAGAAATTAATTGGCCAACTAAAATATATATAGAAAAAATTAGCCGGGCATGGTGGCACATGCCTGTGGTCCCAGCTACTGGGGAGGCTGAGGCAGGAGGATTGCTTGAGCCCAGGAGTTGGAGGTTGCTGTGAGCTAGGCTGACGCCACGGCACTCACTCTAGCCTGGGCAATAAAGTGAAACTCTGTCTCAAAAAAAAAAAAAAAAAAATACAGCCTCTTCATCACTTAATGATTGAGAGTTCACCAGTGTTAAAAAAATTTTATTCAGGCAGGGCGTGGTGGCTCACGCCTGTAATCCTAGCTCTCTGGGAGGCCGAGGTGAGCGGATCACTTGAGCTCAGGAGTTCAAAACCAACTTGAGCAAGAGCGAGACCCCGTCTCTACTATAAATAGAAATTAATTGGCCAACTAATATATATATAAAAAAACAAAAAATTAGCCGGGCATGGTGGCGCATGCCTCTAGTCCCAGCTACTCGGGAGGCTGAGGCAGGAGGATCACTTGAACCCAGGAGTTCGAGGTTGCTATGAGCCAGGCTGACATCACGGCACTCACTCTAGCCTGGGCAACAAAGTGAGACTCTGTCTCAAAAAAAAAAATAAAAAAAATTTCATTTATAAGCAGTTCTCACGGTTTTCTTTTTTTGCAGAGAGCCTAAATCTGCCTCCTTCCAGTTTCTGCCCAATACTCAGTGTTTCTAGAGTGGTATTGTCCAGTAGGCATACAATATGAACTGCAAGTGTGAGGCACATGTGTAATTAAAATTATCTAATAGCTGTATTTTTTAAGAAGGAAAAATTGGTGAAATTAATTTTAATATTTAATTTAACCTAGTGTACTCAAAATATCATCACTTCAATGCATGTAAGTGTAAAATATCTCATTAGTAATTAAAAATTTTTTCTTTGTACTAAGTCTTTCAAATCTGATGTGTATTTTTACACTTGGAGTACATGTCAGTTCTTTTTTTTTTTTTTTTTTGAGACAGAGTCTCTGTTGCCCTGGCTAGAGTGCTCTTACATCAGCCTAGCTCACATCAACCTCAAACTCCTGGGCTCAAGGGATCCTCCTGCCTCAGCTTCCCAAGTAGCTAGTACAGGCACTCACCACCACACCCGGCTGGCAAATTTTTTCTATTTTTAGTAGAGACTGGGTCTCACTCTTGCTCAGGCTGGTGTTGAACTCCTGGCCTGAAGCAATCCTCCTGTTTCAGCCTCCCAGAGTGCTAGGATTATACGTGTGAGCCGCGCACCTTGCCTTGTCTCAGTTCTCACTAGCCACATTTCAGCAGTTCAATAGGCACGTGTGGCTAGTGGCTACCATATTGCACAGCACAGTTCTAAAGATTTAGGGAATGATTCTATTTCTCTTTATTAGGGAGTAGCACAGTGCTTGGTACATAGTAAGCACCAATTAAATATTTTTTGGGTGAATGAATAAAGTGAATAAATGCAAGTGCTAGAGAACTAATAATAAAAGATGATTTCATTTGAGAAGTAACTTGTTGGCAGACAGTGACCTAAATTTTTATTAAAGATACTATGTTTTTCTTTGCAGCATTATGGATCCAAGCCTGTTGAGAGAAAGGGAGCTGTTTAAAAAACGAGCTCTTTCCACCCCTGTAGTAGAAAAACGTTCAGTATCTTCTGAATCATCATCATCATCATCCAAGAAGAAGAAAGCAAAGGTAGAACATGGAGGATCATCAGGCTCTAAACAAAATTCTGGTTAGTAAAATTGGTTAGGACTGTTTGGTTTTTATTATTCAGACAACATTTAATCATGGCAAGTGCATTTTTTAGTTTAGCATTCATATTGATTGCTAGGTACTTTGTTTTATAAGGGATGAGATAAGAGAATTTAAGCTCTTAAGATGTTAATGATCTTATGTTGTAGTTAAAATTTAGATGATTATGTCTAAATTTACAGAGTTCTGTCACTGTTACTATAGTCTAATTTTAGAACATTTCTGTCCAGAAAGATCTAATGTGCCCATTACCAGTGTGTCTATTCCCACCTCAGCTCCAGATAATCAATAATCTGTTTTGTGTCTCTATTTATTTGTCTTTTCTGGACATTTCATGTAAATGGAATTGTATAATAGTTGTATTTTGTGTGTAGCTTTTTTCACTTAGCGAGTTTTGAGTTTCATATTACATGTATCAGTACTTCATTCCCTTTGATTGCTGAAGAATAGTCCATTGTATGGATATATGTACCACAATTTGTTCACCAATAAGTGGACATTTGGATTATTTCCACTTTTTGGCTATTTTGAATAGTGTTAATATGAACATTCATGTACCGTCTTTGTGTAGGTATATTTTTACTTCTCTTGGATAGAGACCTAAGTGGAATTTCTAGGTTAAATTTATGTTTAACTTTTTAAGAAACTACTAAAATGGTTGTACTGTTTTACATTTTCACCAGCAGTGTGTGAGAGTTTCAATTTTTTTTTATACTTGCCAAAACTTGTTGTTCTTTGTCTTTTTGATCATAGCCGCCCTCTTAGGTATGAAGTAGTATCTCATTATGGGTTTCATTTGCATTTCCCTGATGACTAATGATGTTGAATGTTGTTTTATATACTTATTGACCATTCATGTATCTTGGTGAATGTCTATTCAAATCAGCCCATTTTTTAAAGAATTGGATTATTTTCTTCATATTGATTTGTAAGAATTCTTTATATATTGTAAATACCATTCCTTGATCTGATTGATACGTATTCGTAAATACTTTCTCCAACCTTGTACTGTCTTGTTATTTTCTTAATGGTGTCTTTTGATGAGCAAAAGTTTTTAATTTTGATGAATTCTAACTTGTTTTTTTCTTTTATCACTTGTGTTTTTGGTGTCTCTTACCTAAGAAATCTTTTTGCCTGACTAAAGGTCATGAAAATTTACTTGTATGTTTTCTTCTAAGAGCGTTATAATTTTAGCTCTTATAGTTAGGTCTCTGGTATATTTGCATTGATTTTTGTGTATGGTTTAGCAAAAAGATCTAAATACATCTTTTTGCATGTGGTTATTTAGTTGTCCCAGCACCATTCCTTGAAAAGACTATTTTCTCCATTGAATTGCATTGGCAAATTGATGTTTAACCCCTGTCTAATTTGACCCTTGTCAAATATCAATTTACTATAAATAAAAGAGTTTATTTCTAGAATCTTAGTTCAGTTCCATTAACTTATATGTCTATTCTTATGCCAGTACCACACACTCTTGATTGATGTGGCGTTGTAGTTAAGTTTTGAGATTGAGAAGTGTGAGTGCTTCAGTTTTTTTTTTTCAAGATTATTTTGGTTTTTTTGAATCCTTTGCATTTCCATATAAATTTTAGGATCAGTTTGTCACTCAGTATCTGTAAAAAGAAGCCTGCTGCAGTTTTGATAGGGATTGGATTGAATCTGTAAGTTAATTTGGGGGAAAACTGCCGTCTTAATGTTAATTCTTGTCTGCGAAATGGATATCTTTCCATTTATTTGGGTTTTTAATTTCTTTTGATATTCTTTTGAATTTTTTATTTTTACAGAGACAGGGTCTCACTCTGTAACCCAGGCTGGATCATGGTGACACAGTAAAAGCTCACTGAAGCCTTGAACTCTTGATCTCAAGTGATCCTCCTGCCTCAGCCTCTGGTGTAGCTAAAACTAAAGGCATGTGCCACCATGAGCCTGGCTAAGTTTTTCATATTTTTTCTTTTTTTTTAAGGAATGGTGTCTCACTGTGTTGCCCAGGCTGGTCTTGAACTCCTGGGCCTCAAGTGATTCTCCTGCCTCACCCTCCTGAGTGGATGGGATTATAGGCAGGAGCCACTGCATGGCTAGAGTTTTTAATATAGGAGTTACTTTCACATTTATTAACTTTATTCCTAAATATTTTGTTCTTTTTGATATATTGCGAATGAAACTTTTCTTAATTTGATTTTGTTTTTGGATTGTTTATTGCTAGTATATAGAAATACAGTAGATTTTTATACATTGATCTTGTTTTTTTTTTTTTTTTGAGACAGAGTCTCACTCTGTTGCCCTGGCTAGAGTGCGGTGGCGTCAGCCTACCTCACAGCAACCTTAAACTCCTGGGCTCAAGTGATCCTCCTGCCTCAGCCTCCCGAGTAGCTGGGACTACAGGCATGTGCCACCATGCCTGGCTCATTTTTTTTTATATATGTATTTTTAGTTGGCCAATTAATTTGTTTCTATTTTTAGTAGAGATGGGTGTGTTGCTCTAGCTCAGGCTGGTTTTGAACTCCTGACCTTGAGCAGTCCACCCGCCTCAGCCTCCCAGAGTGCTAGGATTATAGGCTTGAGCCTCCGCACCCAGCCTACATTGATCTTGTGTTCTGCAACCTTGCTGAACTCGTTTTTTCTTTCTTTTTTTATTTTTTATTTATTTATTTATTTTTCGAGACAGAGTTTCACTTTATTGCCCAGGCTAGAGTGAGTGCCGTGGCGTCAGCCTAGCTCACAGCAACCTCAAACTCCTGGGCTCAAGCAATCCTGCTGCCTCAGCCTCCCAAGTAGCTGGGACTACAGGCATGCGCCACCATGCCCGGCTAATTTTTTCTATATATTTTAGTTGGCCAATTAATTTCTTTCTATTTATAGTAGAGATGGGGTCTCGCTCTTGGTCAGGCTGGTCTCGAACTCCTGAGCTCAAATGATCTGCCCACCTCGGCCTCCCAGAGAGCTAGGATTACAGGCTTGAGCCACCCAGCCCGGCCTTTCTTTTTTTAAATTCTTTTTATCTTTTTTTGCTAAAGAAAGTGCTCTGCATCACGAAGAGCGTTTTTTATTTCTAGTAGTTTTTGTGTGTATTTCCTAGGACTTTCTGCATCAAGATTATGTCATCTGTGAGTGAAAAGCTTTATTTCTACCTTTCCAGTATGTACACCTTTTATTTCTTTTTCTTGCCTATCTGGTGGACTGGCTGGTATGATGTTGAAAACAAGTAGTGAGAGTAGACATCTTTGCCTGTTCATGATCTTGTGGGAAAAGCAGTCAGTCTTTAACCATTGTATATGATGTTACTGCGGATGCCCTTTATCAGGTTGAAAAGTTCCCTTCTACTTCTAGTTCATTCAGAGTTTTTTTTTTTTTCTTTTGAGGCAGAGTCTCACTTTGTTGCCCAGGCTAGAGTGAGTGCCGTGGCGTCAGCCTAGCTCACAGCAACCTCAATCTCCTGGGCTCAAGCAATCCTACTGCCTCAGCCTACCCAGTAGTTGGGACTACAGGCATGCGCCACCATGCCCTGCTAATTTTTTTCTATATAAGTTGGCCGATTAATTTCTTTCTATTTATAATAGAGACAGGGTCTTGGTCTTGGTCAGGCTGGTTTTGAACTCCTGACCTCAAGCAATCCGCCCACCTCGGCCTCCCAGAGTGCTAGGATTACAGGTGTGAGCCACTGTGCCCGGCCTGTTCAGAGTTTTTAATCATAAATGGGTATTGGATGTTGTCACCTGCTTTTTCTGTATCTATTGTGATGGTCCTGTCGTTCTTGTCCTTTATTCTATTAATATGGCATATTAACATTAATTGACTTTTCAGATATTAAACCAACTTTGTATTCTTGGAATAAATCCTAGTAGGTCATGGTGATAATCTTTTCTATTTGTTGTAGTATTCTATTTGCTGTTATTTTGTCTTTTTTTTGTCTACGTCTTTTTTTTTTTTTTTTTTGAGACAGTCTCACTCTGTTGCTCAGGCTAGAGTGCTGTGGCGTCTGCTACCTCACAGCAACCTCAAACTCCTGGACTCAAGCAATCCTTCTGCCTCAGCCTCCCGAGTAGCTGGGACTACAGGCATGAGCCACCATGCCCGGATAATTTTTTCTATATATTTTTAGTTGGCCAATTAATCTTTCTATTTTTAGTAGACACAGGGTCTCACTCTTGGTCAGGCAGGTCTCTAACTCCTGACCTGGAGCGATCCTCCTGTCTTGGTCTCCTAGAGTGCTAGGATTACAGGCGTGAGCCACCACGCCCGGCCAAGAATGTCTTAACTTGTAGTTTTGGCTATAGGTAATGGGATAGGGAATTTCATCTTCTGCACAAATAGCAGATCCCATGAACAGCAGGAAGAGACTGTATAGGGCTTTGCTTTGGTTGGCCAGGGTCATCCCTAGCAACAGTCAGGATAGGACAAACTGTGTTGTGGTAATAATGCCAAAATCGCACTGTCTTAACACAGACTTGTTTCTGTTTCATACCATATGTTTATCATGGGTTGGTAGAGATCTCAGCTTGTTATAGTCACTCAGGGACCCAGGTTAGCAGCTGATAGCTCAGATGTTTCTGGTTTCTGTGCCAGAGGGAAAAAGATCTTGAGCTAACCAGTTAAGTGCTCTGGCCTGGAGGTGACACACAGCACTTCCTCTCACAGCTCATTGGTCAGAGCTAGTCACAAGGCTGTACCCCAACCTTAGGGGTTCCTAAGTGCAATCTTTCCTTGGGCTCAGAATGAAGAGAGCTGGAAATATGGGGTGTAAATACTAAAGACTATCATACCACCCTAGTTTAGGTCACTATGATTATTAGATTGCTGGATTAGGTGCTTACCAGATCTCTTGGTTTAGCTTCTCTCCTCTTCATTCTTCCCAGTCAATGATTTTTCTAATCTGATCATGTCACTCTGCTTAAGCTGATCATCATTGTTTTTCAGATAGAGTCCATCTTCTGCAGCCTATGTGCCCTACCTAATCTGGCCTCTGCTAATCTCTTATGCCTTGTATCTTGCTGTTCTTGTACTCTGTCCTAGTGATACTGACTTGTAGCTCCTCTCTAACATGCTTTACTTTCTTTTGCCTCTTGGCTTTTGCTCATATTATTTCCTCTTCCTGGAACATTCTTACCTCCCTCCCTCTTTCTTTTGGCTAACTTATGTTCTTTGAGGTTTCAGTTTAAAAGTCATTTTATTCCCAGTCTTTAATCTGAATTCAGTGTTTAACCTTTGAGTTCCTGTAGCTTTCTGACAAAGCTGCTGTTGTGTACTGTTTGCATGATTACTTGTTTGCCCCACTCTACCCTTAGTATCTGGCTTAATCTCTCACACATAATAAGCACTCAATAAATATTTGTTGGATGGCTAAATAAATTACAGGATAGGGTGGGAAACATTTGATAGTGTACATTATAAAAAAATCTAGCTATTGCCAGGCATGGTAGCTCAAGCCTGTAATCCCAACATTTTGGGAGCCTGAGGTGGGAGAATCATTTGAGGCCACATGGTGAGACTCTGTCTCTATAAAAAAAGAAAAAAATTAGCCAGGCGTAGTTAGTGGCGTCCGCCTGTAGTCTCAGCTACTTGGGAGGCTGAGGCAGGAGGATCACTTCAGGCCAGGAGTTGGAGGCTGCAGTGAGCTATTAATCATGCCACTGCACTCCAGCCACAGAAATTTTTTTGTGTGCAATAAAGAACTATGTGGTGAAGGGAAGAGAGCAGAAATCTGTTATTTTCAATTTAAAGAACCTTAATTGCCATCTTGAACTCACTTTTTCACAGAGCACTTCTAAAATATTTATTCTAATATTAGAAACAAACACAAATCATATAACCAACTTTCAAAGGATTTGTGACACAGGTATACAAAACGCTTGGGTAACCAGGAGCTGTCCTGAGCACTGTTAAAACCACATACATTTTTGTGACCTTTGGGATCCTCGTCATAAATGGAAAGTACATAGTCTTTTTTTTTTTTTATATAAGAAATTAATATTTTTATACAATATATTTATTTAATTTTTGTTTTTCTTTCTTTTACTTTCTATGACAGATTTAAACATAGTCTTTTAAAAACTAGATTTTTTTTTTTTTGAGGCAGGGTCTCACTTCGTTGCCCTGTGTTACAGTACAGTGGTGTCATCATAGCTCACATCAACCTCAAACTCCTGGGCTCAAACAATCCTCCTGCCTCAGCCTTCCAAGTAGCTGGGACTACAAGTGTGTGCCACCATGCTCAGCTACTTTTTTCTATTTTTGGTAGATACGAGTTCTCTTGTTCACTCTGGTCTCGAACTGAGCTCAAGCAGTCCTCCCGCCTCGGCCTCACAGAGTGCTCGGATTACATGCGTGACCAACTGCACCTGGCCCTTTCTGAGTATTTTGAAACTTTTTCATACAAATGCTACATCAAACTCAAATCACTAAATATATATAAGTTGTCTTCAATAAATAAAAAATATTAATTTTTAATAAATGGGGACTCATGGTGGAAGTATTTTTCTTTGGATATAGAATTACATTTTAAACAGCATTTTTGTTGCAAAAACACTATTTTTTAGCCTGTATGAATTATTAAGTTGTTTTAGCATCATTAGCCTTTTTGTATTTTCCAAAGCTTACATTTTGCTGCTTAATATTCAATTCTAGGAATCTTTTCTCCAGTTTTTGAGGCATCACATTAAAATAGATTGGTAAATTCACATTTATGAAGTTTTACTGTATATTTAATGAAAGGGATACATACACAAACAGTGCATATTTAACTTGTTTTTCCCTTCTACTAGAAATCTTTTAACCATTCATAGTCAGAATCATTTTCGTACTAACAGTTGGTCTCAGAAGATTCTCTCTTTTCTCAGACAAGGTCAAGCTGCTGTCAAAGATTTTGTTCATCTTCTGTAGAAGGCTAGACCACTTCAGTTTCACGTTTTCTGATGTTGTCCATCATACTTCTAAGAGGGTTGGGTTCACTTTTCAAGTCTTTCACAGTTTTGTTTTTTACACAGCAGCAGCAGTCAAGCACTTCATAAAGGAACGCCAGTACCACTAAGGATACCACTGTAAATATAAATAAAAGCAGGATGACAAAGCAGGCAGTGTTCCAGTTATCATGGAAAGGGTAAATTTTTTGAACTTGAAAACCAAGGTACTGATAAACAGAGGTAGTGGTTTCATTCCAGTGGCTGGAAGCCATTTTAGAGATTCCACTTCTTGTATTGCTCTTTTGAATCTATAAAAAAGGTAGAAAATCGATATATGTAACCAAACTACAGATTTGTTCATTCAAATCTCAGTTCTAAGAATTTTAATAAATTTATAGAGAGAACCTGAATCTTAATGTCTGAATAGTATTTTTGAATTTTTTGTATATCTATGCCAATGTACTCTGTAAACCATATTCTATTGTTTTTTGTGTATATTATTAGATATATGTGTATTTAAGGTTGATATACAGAAATGAACTGCCAATGGAAGATGGAAAAAGTCAGCTGAATTGGTTTAAAACTTAGCTAATGCAGTGGTCATTGAGCTCTTAACTACAGAAAATCTTGGTGTTTTAAGGTTGTGTTCTTCAAACTGCCCCTGGAAAAGCATTTGTCATTACCTGTATGGATTCTTCTCACCTTTTTGGTTCAGTGTGTCTGTCTCTTACTTCCACTCCTTTAAACTGTGATGACAGGTGATGTGAATCAGGAAGTAGTGGCTGAGTGAAAAATGGTAGAGAAAGAAAAGCCAAATAATGACAGTTTTCAGAATAAGGATAATAACTTTGTAGGTTAAAGTTACCTGTGAAGAGATCTTAATCTTGGGATTGTTTGTTATGGAGATGATAATTTAAAATGTTTTATGTACCTAAATGACCCGTAGACATTAATATTTTATTTTATTTTGAGGCAGAATCTTACTCTGCTGCCCGGACTAGAGTGTCGTAGCATCAGCCTAGTTCACAGCAACCTCAAACTCCTGGGCTCAAGTGATCCTCCTGCCGCAGCCTCCCAAGTAGCTGGGACTACAGGCATGCGCCACCATCCCTGGCTAATTTTTTCTATATATTTTTTGTTGGCCAATTAATTTCTTTCTATTTTTAGTCTTGCTCTTGCTCAGGCTGGTTTTGAACTCCTGACCTTGAGCGATCCACCCCCCTCGGCCTCCCAGAGTGCAAGGATTACAGGCGTGAGGCACAGCTCCTGGCCAACATTAATATTTTAAAAAACAGACAAATCAGCCCTCCCAGAGGTATCATTTATTAAATTATTCCATTTCACAAAATAAGCTAATGAGTTAATATTTGAGTATTCTCGCGTTAAGTTTTGCCTTCGTTGACCTAGAATTTGTTAGGCCTTAAGTGGAACTGTAAGGATTAAAGGTTTGGTAGTATGGAACTAGAGTATCGAGAAACTAAATGAATTGTTACTATCTTGATCTCTTAAAAATATCTCTTAACGCTTAACTTAAAATTACAAAATACCTGTACACTAAGAAAATTTTGGAAAGAAGAAAAAAAACTTAGCTCCACTTCCTTAATTCATTGATTGTTATCATCTTGTATGCTTTTCCTTTACTACATACTTATAAACAGGCTTTCCTTCATTCCTATAGCAAATATTTATCAATTACCTACTGTGTACCAAATACTTTTCTAAATTCTGGAGATACCTTGCATGTGAGAGTATGTTTCATTTAAAGAAAAATTGAAGATGGTGCAGAAGTATGAAAATGTCATGAACTCCCGCGTGCTCATAGTACAGCTTCATTTATCAATTCTGGGCTCATCTGTACTTCTACTCACTTGATTCCACTGCTTGGATTATTTGAAAGCATATCCCAGACATCCTATCTTCTAGAAATATTTCCGTATATATCTCTCAATGGTGAGGACTCTGATAAGGTGCCAGTGTGCTGTGAGAACTCTTCCTCTGTTTTATCTCCTTTTTTTTTTTTGAGTCAGGGCATGAGCCACCACAGCTGACTTCTTTGTTTTCTTTTTTTTTTGGTAGAGATGGTGTCTTGCTCTTGCTCAGGTTGGTCTGAGCTCAAGCAGTCCTCCTGCCTTGGCCTCCCAAAGTGCTGGGATTATAGTTGTGAGCCACCATGCCCAGCTTATTTTCTTAATGAAATTTTAAAACTTTGAGGTTGATAAAATGATGTTTTTTTAAGGTTTTTGAATTCTTTCTTACATCAGGTTTACATAGCAAATTGCTTCACTTTTCTGGCTGGCTTGCTTCCTTTCTTTCTTTTGCCCTGCATTTTGAAGTTTAAAGTGATGATCTGAGGCCAGAAGTAAAGGCTTAAATGCATGTTTTCTTTTTGGATTTAAGAATCCTTCAGTTTTATGGTGCGTGGTGACCCTTCATCTTGAAGTGAGAGCAGACTAATGGGCAGTAATCGAATCAATTACTACTTTTAGTTCAGGGACATACAAAAATACATGGTCTGGAACGTAGGTATGTAACTTCCCATTACATTATAGTAATCTCAAACTGTGTCTGTAGACCCAGCCTTTCAAAATTACCTTTTTATCCTTTGCATTTTCTCTTGAGAGCACATTCTTACAGAAGCCAGGGCCATTACCGTGCACAACTCCAGGGAGCACCATTCATATTGTGTTGGGGGGGCGCCATTCACGTAGAATATGATGTGAGTGGTGCCCCTGGAAGTTGTGTATTGTGGGTGCCCTGGTAGGCTCCCCATTATTGCTGCCTCTGACTCTAATCACCATGCACACAAATATTCCTCGTGGAAACTTACTTAAATGGAGACAAAAGTTAGGTCCTTTGGGACCCAGCTTCCCTAATAACACACACACTCACATCCAGATGTCATAGAAATGTCCAGCTTTTGGAGCTCCTTTAAGATTTTTAGGGCTGCCAGAATGCAGATATTCCTGCGAGGGGTAACACACATTACAGTTATTTTTACTTAAGTGTAAATGAGTTTCAGGTCCTTTTTGAAGAGCAGAGGTAATGAGAAAGAGGAATAGTAGGACCTTTGGGAAATAGAGGACGGTGCCACTTGCATGGGTAGCTTAAAGAGCAGAAGGATCACGTGATGGTAGTTTTACTTGGGCTAACTTACGACCTCTCCAGCATTTATGGAGCTATCCCTTAGCCTTTCTGTGAAGGCCTTTCAGGTTAATCTCTTTTTAAAACCTGGGGATTTCTTTTGTAGATTTCTCTTCTAAACCTGGCATTAGAAGTAACCGCAAGGGTAACAAAGATTGGGAGAGAAAAGAGAGTAGAGAGAAGCAGTTTCTACATTATGCCTCTCAAATTAGTTTAATCTACCTTATTAATAAATATATGTTAATAAATAAATTAAAAATGTTATTTCACTATCGATTTCAGAAACAACATAGCAATTTTACTTAAATAAAAATTAAGAGCTTTACTCCCTATTGTATCTCCCTGACACAATAAACTGCTGTTTTTTTTCTTTTCTTCTAGAGATTGGCTGTATAAAAATTATACCTAGTTGAAATTATGCTGAAGTTATCACTTTGTATTTTAATTTATTGTGAGTAGGCCTTTTGTATTGACATTTGGGGAGAAGTTGTAAAGACTAATAATGTAAGTTACCATTTCAAAATAAAATTTTAGAATGATTAGAAAATTGGTTTAAGAAATCTCATATTCTGTTTATTTTTGAGATACAAATGAACTACTTAAAATTTTTTCAGGTCCTCTTGTCCCTAAAAAAATAGAGAATGAGAAAGAGAAAAAGGAAACCACAAAGTCAGACAGACAGACGGACACATAACTAATTTCAATTATTTGAGGTTAACTTATACTGATCTATTCTTCCCAGAACTATTCTGGTTAAATCGATAGAGTATATCCACACAATTGAATCTCAGGTAATTATATAGTGATATGGAAAGATTTTTAGGATATGTTAAATGAAAAGAACAAGGTAAAGGATAATGTATATAAGAAAAAAGGAACCTACAGAATGGGAGAAAATTTTTGCATCCTACTCATCCGATAAAGGGCTGATAACTAGAATATACTTAGAGCTCACGAAAATCAGCAAGAAAAAATCAAATAACCCTATTAAAAAGTGGGCAAAGGACTTGAACAGAAATTTTTCTAAACAAGACAGAAGAATGGCCAACAAACATATGAAAAAATGCTCACCATCTCTAATCATCAGGGAAATGCAAATCAAAACTACAATGAGATATCACTTAACTCCAGTGAGAATGGCCTTTATCAAAAAGTCTCCAAATAACAAATGCTGGCGTGGATGTGGAGAGAGAGGAACACTCCTACACTGCTGGTGGGACTGCAAACTAGTTCAACCTCTGTGGAAAGCAATATGGAGATACCTTAAAGT
>VSMD01004609.1:0-40330 GCA_008750895.1 Mirza zaza | reverse complement strand
ACATCTGCATTTTGCTTCCCTCTCCCCCCCGCCCAGCTGTTTTGGGGAGGCTTGCAGCCAGCACACGCGACCTCTGGGCCTGGCCCCCCCAATGCCCAGTCACACGTTCTCTAGGGGAGCCTGACCTCTGCCTGGGGGTGCAGGCGGCCTGGGCTCTCACCTCCGTTCGCGTCTGTGAGCTCCGTTCTCCGCAGGAACCCCAAATAGCCCGTCCGTGCCCAGATGGTCTGAGTGTCTCCAAAACTTAGCCTCGAGCTGAAGTGGTCCGACTGGAGGGACTCGTCTCCGTAGATGGTAAAGTAGCCGCTGGCGTTGTGGGCGCTGTGCACCCAGATCTGTGAGTGGGGGAGACGCCATGGGGGGTTAACTTCAGACCGTCCCCAGCAAGGGAGGCCAAGACCACGCTGACAACCCAACGTGCCGTATTCAACGGTATTATAGTTTTCTTGGACTGAAAAATCAGGACAAAGTTCATCTCATTCAGGTTTCTGGAGAGGCATGCAGAAATTACTAGAATAAAGGCACTAGGCCAAGTCTATGGCAAAGCGACCCACCTATCAGGAATTTTATTAAAGATTAATCGAAGATTTAAAAAATT
The DNA here is from genome assembly GCA_008750895.1 of Mirza zaza. Lineage (NCBI taxonomy): Eukaryota > Metazoa > Chordata > Mammalia > Primates > Cheirogaleidae > Mirza > Mirza zaza. Next base: position 39,732 of record VSMD01004609.1, on the reverse strand, counting down.
GTTTTTAAAAATAAACACATCGAATAAACAGTGGTACTACTTTCCTTGCCCTTTTCAAAATGTTTTGATTCGTTTTTAAAGGGCAGTCAAGAAAAGTATTAAAAAGCTCTAAGATTTCTTCTTTCCCTTTCCCCTGGTTAGCGTATATTTGGAAACATGCTGCAATAAAACACTACAGAGCAAAATCTAAAGGGGAAAGTGTACAACATCAAAAAGTGGGAAACAGGGATTGCATCGAATCTGTGGATGACTTTGGGTAGTACAGTCATTTTAACAATGTTGATTCTGCCTACCCACGAGCATGGTATGGTTTTCCTCTGCTATTTCCTTCCTCAGTGCTTTATAGTTCTTCCAGTAGAGGTCTTTTATCTCCTAAATATATTCCTAGGTACTTTATTTTCTTTGTTGGTATTGTGAAGGGTAGTGAGTCTTTGATTTGGTTCTCAGTTTGACTATTGTTGGTATGTAGGAATGCTACTCATTTCTGTACATTGATTTTCTAACCTGAGACTTCGCTGAATGTATCAATTTCAATAGTCTCACAGCAGAATCTTTGGGGTTTTCTAGATATAAGATCATATCACCAGCAAAGAGCTATAGTTTGACCTCTCCTGCCCCCATTTGGATGCCCTTGCTTTCCTTCCTCTTATCTGATTGCTCTGGACTTCCAGCACTATGTTGCATAGAGTGGTGACAGAGGGCAACCTTGCCTTGTTCCAGTCCTAAGTGGGAATGCTTTCAGTTTTTCCCCATTCAGTTATGATGTTGGCTGTGGGTTTGTCATAGATGGCTTGTATCATTTTTAGGTAAGTCCCGTCTATGCCTATTTTGTTAAGTGCTCTTAACATGTAACAGTGCTGAATTTTTGTCAAATGCTTTTTCTGCATCTATTGAGAGGATCACATGGTCTTTACTTCTATTCATGCGGTGAATTACACTTATAGATTTGCGTATGTTGAACCATCCCCGCATCTCTGGGATGGGGCCCACTTGGTCATGATGGATTATTTTTTTCATAAGCACCTGGATTCGGTTTGCTAGGATTTTGTTGAGAATTTTTGCATCTATATTCCTAAGGGATATTGGTCTACAGTTTTCTTTTTTTTGTTGTGTTCTTTCCTGGTTTTGGTATCAGGGTGATGTTGGCTTCATAAAACATGTTTGTGAGGATTCCTTCCTTCTCAATGTTGTGGAATAATTTCTGCAGGATAGGCACCAGTTCTTCTTTGTAGGTGTGGTAAAATTTGGGTGTGAAACCATCTGGTCTGAGACTTTTCTTTTTAGGAAGATTTTTTTATTGCTGCTTCAATTTTGGTACTTGATATTGGTCTGTTCAGGAGTTCTATTTCTTCCTGATTGAGCCTAGGGAGGCTGTGTGTTTCTAAGAATTTGTCCATTTCCTCCACGTTTTCAAGTATATGTGCATAGGGGTTTTGATAATATTCACAGATGATATTTTGTATTTTCATGGTATCGGTTGTAATTTCTTTTTCATTCCTGATGAAGCTTATTAGAGGTCTTTCTTTACTTCTGCTCGTTAATCTAGCAAGAGGTATATCAATTTTATTGTTTCAAATAACCAACTTTTTGTCTTATTAACCTTTTGTATAGATTTTTTGTTATCAGTTTCATTTAGTTCTGCTCTGATCTTTGTTAGTTCTTTTCTTCTGCTGGGTCTGGGGTTGGTTTACTCATCCTTTTTCAGTTCTTTGAGACGATTCATTAGATTTGCCACTTCTCTAGTCTCTTCACTACCATTTACTGAGGCTGCCTTTGTTCTAGGCTGATGAAGGGCTCTTCGGTGATCAAGGCAGGATGTGGAGAACAGATGGGAGAGCCAGGAAACTAGGAAGCAAGTCCACATGTGCTTTTTATGTTTCCTGAATTCTTTGAAGAGAATCTCTCATACTTCCTCCTTAAGGAAATCCCATTTTACATTTCTGAACTTTCATGGAATCATTTAAGCAATAAAGCTTATCTCACATCATTTCCCAGACGGGTGTGACTTACCCACCATAAACAGCGTGTGCTACAGATCGGTGCATGTGGACAGTGTGTACCTGGTGCCAGGGAGAGCAGACGGTGTTTAACAAAAGGATAAACTGGTCTTGGAGGGGGCCCCGGAACTCACCTCTCCCAGGTGCGAGTCTCCCAATGGGCCTTTCGTTTCTGGGTTGGCGATTATGATCCGGACCCCTGGGAGTATCTATGTGGGGGAGGAGAGGTCTCTCGTCAGTGGAAATAAAGACAGGCAGACACGACACACAAACCAACCCTGATTCTCCTTTACGACAGACGCCTGTTCCCTTTCTAAAGATCATTTAGACAAGAGTAGGGCATTGAACCAAAATTATATATCTTGAAATTATATAACATTGTAAAATCATAGTCTAACAATTACATTTTTGTGGTAATTGTCGCTACAATGTTATATATCCTGTGCTGCAGTGATCTTAAAATTAAGAATTTTGATCGTTAATCATACCTCAATAAAGCTGGGGAAAAAAAAGAAATCTGCTGAAAAATCCCTTAGAAAAATTTTGAACAGAAACATGGTAACATTTAACACAGCCTGACTCCCGCAACACAGAAATTTTCAGTTATTCCAATGAATGTATTTGTATTAAATGAATTTATTTACATTAAGATTTTACATGAATTTAATATCATGCCTCACATGATGTCATGTGAGCACGAACGAATGGTGATGCTTGCCATGATCACCGAACTGAGTGATCGCGAAGTTTTCAGGGATGAGTGTGGGCTCGGAGATAACTGAAAATGCTTCTGGTAAAATGATTTGGTAGGAAGCCGCTTTGGCGGTACCAGAAGGCATAAATCTGTGTCAACTGCTAGCCCAGTCTGCTGGGCGCTAATTAGAGTGTCTGTCCTGATCTGCTAATCGCATTTTCAACTCGAGCTACTGGGGAACTTTTTGCTCCACGTAAGCATCTTTTATTGTGACGGAAGTCAGTATTAAACATTCCTTTCTTAATGGGAATTTAGCTTAAAGATATCTCAAACCCCACTGACACCATGTATGTAAGGAATCAAAAGTTCCTTCTGAAAACCCTGAATATAATCTATCTCAGCTAAGCTAGTTTAAGGCAGAACATTTGATGGTAAAAACACAGAACCTTCTGGAACGGTCCCTGCTGTACTTTAAGTTCGAAGTGAGCTTCCACAACTCTGGTCCCTGCGGTGGACGGTGCCAGACCCTGCCAGGAGGGGTGGTGAGCACCGAGCACCGCCCCGCTGCTAAACCAGCTTTATAAAGGGTTCTAACATGTAGTCATACAGGAAGGCTATAAAACACCCGGAAGCGGCTAAGATGCATTTAGAGTTATGTCACTTGGAAAAAGGATCTGATGACTGGGGCCAAAAAGAAAAAAAAAAAAAAAGGTCTTCATTTAGGCTTCAATATGTTTCTTGTCCTTTACTTCTATCAAAACAGCAGCAAAGGCTGGGCGTGGTGGCTCACGCCTGTAATCCTACCACTCTGGGAGGCCAAGGCAGGCAGATTGCTCGAGGTCAGGAGTTTGAAACCAGCCTGAGCAAAAGCGAGACCCCGTCTCTGCTATAAATAGAAAGAAATTAATTGGCCAACTAATATATATATAGAAAAAATCAGCCGGGTATGGTGGCACATGCCTGTAGTCCCAGCTACTCGGGAGGCTGAGGCAGGAGGATCGCTTGAGCCCAGGAGTTGGAGGTTGCTGTGAGCTAGGCTGACGCCACGGCACTCACTCTAGCCTGGGCAACAGAGTGAGACTCTGCCTCAAAAAAAAAAGCAGCAAAAACAAACATAACCACTGTGGAAGAAACTGCTGGTTGTCTCCTGACAACCGTTCTCTCCCACTTCCCCAGTGAGATGCTCTGATCTTGGCCAGGCCCGGACAGTCAGAGTCCGTATGACGGCTCCAGAGTCCTCCCAGCCAGGTGAGACCGTGGGACTGAATCCTGTCGACGGTACTTAAGTGTCGGCAAGACAGCGTGGGAACCTTCCTTCCGGTCTGCTCGTTCTGTTTCCTTCTCCTTTTTCTGTTTCTCCTGGAATGTGGAAACAATGGCAGGATCTGGGCTACGCAGACAAGATGTGAGGCGCCAGGGCCCGTCTCGTGGAATGGGAGATGCCTATTTCCCTAATTTTATACGAGGAAAAAGAGATCTAACTTGTCTAAAACACTTATTTTGAGTTTCTGTGCTCATAGCCAAGCCTAGTCCTGATATAGCACCTTCAAGAGAGCTTTTAGAAAAGCTCTATATTATATTCTATAAAATTAACATTGTAATTCTATGTTAATACAATATTAATATTCTATTAAAATACATTTTTAATATTCTATAAAATACATTTCTTAAAATTTCAAAGCCCATACACTCAGATTCATATTTCACAGAAATGCATTTTTCTTCCTTGAATACTTACTTTTCCTGATTCCATCAGGGGCAAGCTATGTGGAGATCCTCTTTCTACCAAACGTACTCTGCAAACAGAGACAGAAAACATTGCTCAGTGTGTTTTCCGGGCCACTGTTCCTTTTCACCACGCTCGGCACGGGGTCACCGGAAGGTTGTCAGGGGACGTTCGTCCTGAGCGTCACCCAGCGGCAAAGACAGAAGTCACGGAGGAGCAACCTGACGGCAGAGTGACCCGTGCACAGTAGGTGTGCAGGGTGAAGGGAGACAAAGTCACAACTGCCAAACCTGCAAGATAACCGGAGAAGCGATAAAGTGACCGGGATTCAACTCAGCATTTTCAGAGAAGGAAAAGAACAGGGATTAAGTGGCGTCTGTGGAAGAGCTGCCAATCATCGCCCACGAGAGCGTCTGGTCCTGATGTGCCCCTGGCTCTGCCCACACACACCCCTGGGAGGGCCACGGCACACGCCAGCCCAGAACCCACCTCTACACCGCGCGTCTGAGTCACGTGAGCTGAGGAGCCCAGCCGACTCGGCGAGCAAGACTGCTTTCCAGAAAAGAAACTCCTTTCACAATTTAACTGACAACTAAGAGCTGCCGAGGACGCCGTTGCCAAGCACGGCCAGAGCGAGCTCACGGTCCTCCGAGGTGTGATTTTCCTTCTTCTGTGGTCTTCACGACCGACTTCACGTTTCTACCACGTAACAGCGGACTATGACACCGTTCATGAAAATGGTGATTTTAATTTACAAGAAACAAAGTGAAGGAGAAAGTGCTCCAAGACTTGAAGACTACAGACCCCAGGAGGGGCCGGCTTGGAACAGAGAGGGCTGTGGGCCAGAGGTCTGCGGCACAGGCGAGGCTTGAAATGCCGGACAGACCTGCTGGTATGCGCCAGCGCGTGGCCACTGGCGGATGCGGATGGTGAGAGGGGAGGACGGACGGGAGGGCAGCAGAGAGGAGCCGAGGAGGAAACTTCGAGGGCCACCCGGGGCACACGCATCTCCGGGCATGCAGGTGCCCCCTTGAGGTGCCATCTCTCGTCACCGCAGACGTGCACCACGCCTCATGGAACATGCTACCAGCACGGGCAGCCCTGCACGTGGCAGGGGCAAGCGTGCGCCGGCATCTCCCGGGTGGGGCCCCGAGCGCCCGCCTGCAGCCGCGCCTTCTGCAGGCCAGGTGTGCCGTCCTCTGGCTGCTCAGCAGCCGGGAGACCGCGGCCCCACCTCGCCTGGCTGCTGCAGACGACGAGAGCAACCTTTGAAGGGGGCGCAGAGGCAGCCATGACAGGCATCATCCCACCCCCTGCAGGAGGACACGCGGCAGACGGCGTGAGGCGGCAGAAAAAGTTGGTGCAGAAACTTCAGCTCTGATGACGACCACCACCATCTTTGCAGTTTGTCTTAAAGCAAAACCGTGACGCTAACAGCAGCAGACAAGAGCCACCCAGACCTTGCACATAATCTAAACTGCTCTAGAATATGCCAATGGACTCTATGACACTAACATCCAAAAAAAACCTACTGGCTGCTTTGCTTTGCTTTTTTCTGAGACAGAGTCTCACTCTGTTGCTCGGGCTAGAATGCCGTGGCCTCAGCCTAGCTCATAGCAACCTCAAACTCCTGGGGCTCAAGCGATCCTCCTGCCTCAGCCTCCCGAGTAGCTGTATAGGCATGCACCACCATGCCCGGCTTTTTTCTATATATTTTAGTTGGCCAGTTAATTTCTTTCTATTTTTAGTAGAAACGGGGTCTTGCTCTTGCTCAGGATGGTTTTGAACTCTTGACCTCGAGCGATCCACCTGCCTCGGCCCCCCTGAGTACTGGGGTTACAGGCGTGAGCTGCCACGCCAGGCCCCTTACTGGCTGCTTTAATACAGAATTATGAGACGCTAAGATCGTCTAGGACACCAGCATCGTTTGCTAATCTGTGGTGGGTGTCCATGGAAACTTGCCACCGGAGCACCACTTAGAACTCGCTCATGGATGTCCCTGCAGGTTTTGCCGTGGCCTGTGCCCAGCCGCTCCGAGGGCCGGAGGAAGAGGAGCTCAGCCCTGCTGGCCAGGTACACGCTGCCTGGCGTCTCACTTTCTGGCCGCCACATCCTCCCCCTGCCCTCCAATCTCCTCTCTCCTGCCCATCCCGTGTCTACCCTCCGTCTCAGAGAAAGAAAGAGAGACGGAATCTGAGAATGTTGCCCGAAAATGTGGAAAACAAAGAAGATATACTATTGGAGATTTCTTCTCTGGTCAGCATGAAAAAGGTGTGCTTCGCAGAAAAACAGGTGCACAGAGCTGAAATCACTCGGGGTTGGTCCTGAATGAAGCAGCTAAAAATCTTGCCAGCAAATGTCACATAAAAATTCCTTCTTCTATGTGAAAAACAAACATATCAACATAGCAAAAGGAGAAAGAAGAAAAAAAAAACCCTACCCCTTATATAAGGGCAAAAGATGTATCTCCCCAAAGAACTGGAAGATATATTTGCAATGCACAGATCAAAGGGCTGATTTTCTCAATGTGTGAAGAACTCACAGACTTAACTGAAAACGAAGTGACCAGCAGGCTATTAGGCAAACTAAACGTGCCATGAACAGGAAGTGCCCATGGTCCCTGGGCACGTAAATATCATAGGCGTGGTTGTCACAAACCTGTCTCAATTAGTAGCACTTTACAAGGTAAAACCCAAAGGTAGCTCCCTAGCAAACGCGAGCCAGGTGGGAAAGAAGGGCTTGCCTGGCAGCAGCAGCTGCCCAGTGACTCGGCAGCCAGAGGGGGAAGGCAGCTGGGAGGGAGGGTGCAGACCTGGACACACTTGGCTCCCCTGTCCCGCAGGGAGTGTGACCTGAGCACTTGTCTTCAGTGACAAGGCAGACGTCCAGTGGAGCCACCACCCACAGGAGCACCTGCTCTCAGGTAGCACTGCAGAGTTGCTCTGAACAACTCGGGGGCCAAGTACACCTGTTGATTCCACACCTGGGACTTCCTGCCACCTTAAGGTGGGTCACTGCTGATGGAATTGGCTCCCGGAGGTGAGCACTGACTACCTGAGGCTCACGTCTGTGTCAACGGTGCCTCAGCCTCATCAGAGCACTCATTGTCTACACCAGGCCACAATTCAACCACACCGGCACCTGGATAAATCCTTCCGGCCTGGCCTCTGCCTACCCCTCATTCTTTATCCACTCAAGTACAGATCCTGGACTTGGGGAAAAAAACATTTTTCATCCTAGGCTGTCAAATGGACTGGAGGTTGAGACGTTCACCAGGAAAGCAGGAACAGAGAGGTGATGCCAGGGGATTTGCTGTGAGTCTTGAACTCACGCTCTATCCTTGAACTGCTCCCAGCTGACTCGAATTGAGCAACCCCAGGTCACTGGAGGGCTGGAGCCCTGATCAGCTGTCTGTGCAGCCCTGAGGGGTGAGGAGACTCCTGGCTGAGGCCTTACGAGAGGCCTTTTGTAAGGTGCTCACCCTTCACCAGCACTTCCTGGCATCACCCCAACCCCCCGGAATGGGCGGGATGGTGCTGCCTAGCCAAGGAGGGGCTTCGCCATCTGTCTGAGCAAAGCCACGGTTTAAACTTTTCTCTAGTCCTACACAATCCTGCAAAGCCACAGAAGGGGGACTCCCTGGGGCCCCCACACTGGGGCCAGCGCCTGCAGTCCCCCTGTCGGCTGGCAGAGCGTCCATCAAAACACCAGCTCTGGGGCTTATTAACAACAATTGAGAAACGAGGCCAGGTGCCATGGCTTAGGCCTGTAATCCTAGCACTCTGGGAGGCCAAGGCAGGTGGACTGTTTGAGCTCAGGAGTTCGAGACCAGCCTGAACAAGAGAGAGACCCCGTCTCTACTAAAAAAAATAGAAATTAGCTGGACAACTAAAAATATATAGAAAAAATTAGCTGGGCATGGTGGCACATGCCTATAGTCCCACCTACTCGGGAAGCTGAGGGAGAAGGATCGCTTGAGCCCAGGAGTTTGAGGTTGCTGTGATCTAGGCTGACGCCACGGCACTCTAGCCCGGGCAATAGAGTGTGAGACTCTGTCTCAAAAAAAAAAAAAAAAAAAAACAATTAAGAAACGAAATTGTATTATCTGCCCCAATAGAGGAGTGCTCACGCATGGCAAGGCTGCCCTGCCAGAAATAGGACCACTTCAGAATTAGCCCAGCCAGAGCCACAGGGCAACACCCAGACAGGGGGTCAGGAAAGGGAATGGGAGCCGGCCGGGCCTGCCATGCCGCCCAGGCTGGCCTCCCCAGGGCCACTCGTGACCTGCAGGAAGGAGGTCATCTGTGTCATCAATCTTGACAACCAGCGTGACCAGACCAGATGCAGGTTTGGCTAATGCTGTCTCCTGCGCCAACTCTGCGGCCTCACCGGGGGAGAGCAGACAGGACCCAGAAACATCCACTCTTGCAAAGCTGAGTGGCTGTGCAGCCGAGCTTGACATTTAAGGATGGCATTTAAGGATGTGCTGCTAAAAAACCAACCAAAACTTTTAATTAAAAATTTAAAACATACCTTATTCCTTATTATTTGAAGTATCTAAAGTAACCAATAAAATAAGACCAAATCAGTAAGTTTTTTTAAATCCCCAAAGATAAAGAGGGAATTAAGGCCGGGCGGTGGCTCACGCCTGTAATCCTAGCTCTCTGGGAGGCCGAGGTGGGCGATTGTTGGAGCTCAGGAGTTCGAGACCAGCCTGAGCAAGAGCGAGATCCCATCTCTACTATAAATAGAAAGAAATTAATTGGCCAACTAATATATATAGAAAAAAATTAGCCGGGCATGGTGGTGCATGCCTGTAGTCCCAGCTACTTGGGAGGCTGAGGCAGGAGGATTGCTTGAGCCCAGGAGTTTGAGGTTGCTGTGAGCTAGGCTGACGCCATGGCACTCACTCTAGCCTGGGCAATAAAGTGAGACTCTGTCTCAAAAAAAAAAAAAAAAAAAAAAAAAAAAAAAAAAAAGAGGGAATTAAATACTCTAAAAACTTAGATTAATTAATTTAGGTGCTGCAATTGAATTTAGTTCTCAGCTTCCAGGCAGCTAAGGCAAACAGAGAAAGAAAATAATTAGACAAGTTTCAGTGTCGAAGTTTGTATTTTAACATCTTGCTGTTTCCTTTGTAACTACTTATGCATATGAGAAAGAATAATTAAAATCTCCAGGAAAAAAAATCAGTACTAAAACATAACAGACATCACATTCACGCTTCCAAAAATACTAACAAAACAACAAAATACAACAAAAGCACGATTATTTCTGAAGCAGGTCTTCCCCGAATCAGCCCCCAGTAAAAGCAACAGATCACAGTGAGACAACCGAAGGCAGCTGCCACAAAAGGCCAACAGCGAACAAGTCTCCGTCACGAAAGTCCAGAAACAGGCACCGATCACCCTAAAAATGCGTGATGAGACACAAAACAGAAGAGCTTTTTCATTTAACATAAAAGCGCTGTGCAAATGAAGCACCAAAGCATGTTTTGTGCACCTTTCGCTTATAAAATTACGAACTTAACGTACTCCCCCTGGCATCCAGACTTTTCTGTCAGTCCTTTTCCCTGGTCTTTCCCTCGGGTGGAAGAAGAGTCCTGCATTCTTTTCTTCCCACTAGAAGACACCATTTGGAGGCGCAGGTGTGGCCCCAGCCCACAGCATGGCCCAGACTGCACCCCCCGCCCATCTTCAACCAAGCCCTGCCAGGTGTGGTCAGGTTTCAGGACGGTTCAGACTTCTGAGTCCTAATCCTGAGCACCAGACCCAGGCTATCTAAGATCCTGACCAAACACATTAATATTTCTGTGGTAAAGAGTAGGCTAAATTGTTTATAGCTTCATGCCCATTCGTGAGGTTTTGATGGCAAATCGGTTTGCACCGAATTTCAGAAAAACATCAGTTTTTCAGACCTCCTTGGGCCTTTTTGTTTAAAAAAAATACTATTTTTACAACAGTTTCAGATTTAAGAAATATTGAGCAGATAGCAGAGGCCTCATGTTGCCCTGCAGTAAACCCCAGTGTTAGAACACACACACGTCTTACATGTGTTACAACTGAGACAAAATAGAATTTTTTTTCTTTCTAGAGACAGGGTCTCAACTCTGTTGCCCTCACTGGGTGGTGTAGCTAGGAATGCAGGTGCGTGCTGCATCACCTGGCTTTTTTTTTTTTTTTTTTTTTTTTTTTTTTACTTTTGGTAGGGAGAGGGTCTTGCTATGTTGCCCAGCCTGGTCTTGAATTCCTGGTCTACCCAAAGTGCTGGTATCACAGGAGTGAGCCACCGCGCCTGGCTTCAACTCGATATTTTTAAAAAAATCAGTTAAAAACACGGGCAAAGGACTTGAATGGACACTTCTCCAAAGAAAGTATGCAAATAAGCACATGAAAAAAGATGGCCAATGTGAGTAGTCATTAGGGAAAAGCAAATCAAAATTGCGATGAGATACCATCTCCCACCCATGAGGATAGCTGCTACCAACAAAATAGAAAATAAGAAATGTTGGAAAGCACACAGAGAAATCGGAACCCTTGGTGAATGTAAACTGGTTCAGCTGCTGTAGCAAACGGTATGGAATTTTCTCAAAAAATAAAAAAAAAAACCCACATGGGTCAGCAATCCCACTTCTGGGTATACATACGTTCAAAAGAACTGACTGCAGTCTTGAACAGACACCCGCCGCCCATGTTATGGCAGCATCACTCACAACGGCCAAAAGGTGGAAGCAACCTAAGTGTCTAAGGACACATTTGGTATATGAGCATGACGTAGTATTATTCAGCCTTAAAAAAGGAAGGAAATTTTGGCACATACTGCAACGTGGATGAACCCTGAGAACGTTAGGCTAAGTGACATAAGCTAGTTGCGAAAGGACAAATCCTGGATGAGTCTAAGCATATGAGGTAGGGTCACCAAGTTCACCCACGGAAAGTAGAAAGGTGGGTACCGGGGCCTGGGGAAGGGGCGTAGGGAGTTGGCGTTTAACGGGGACACAGGTTCAGCGTGGGATGACGAAGGGAGCTCTGGTGGTGGCTGCAGGGATCGATGCCACTGGATTGCACGCTTAAGACGATTAAGGTAACAAACCTTATGTTTTGTGTATTTCATCACGATAAGAAAATTTTTAAATCTGAAACACCACTCAAACATCCTTTCGGGGTTCACTGACGCTCCCTCCCGGCTGGAATGCGGTGACCCGCTCTCGGCCACGAAGACACACGGGAGGTGGCGTGTCCTTGGGGATCCACCCGGAGGCGGAAGACGGCTGCCCTCTGCCGCCGCGGCTTTGTTCCTAGGTTGATGACCATCCCATCCTCTTCGCAGGAAATTTTGGCGTACACTTACGAAGGAGAACGCTGCTTAGGCCTTTTTCTTTCTTTCTTTTTTTGACTTGCAGTCCTGGAAGGACAGGAAGGACGAAAAGGCCCAGCAGGAGGCGCCTTTGTGACGTCACTGCCAGCGACCGGAAGGGCAGCATGGCAATGGGAAGGAAGGGCGACCGGAAGGGCAGCATGGCGACCGGAAGGGAGGGCAGCTCGGCGACCGGAAGGAAGGGCAGCTCGGCGGCCGGAAGGAAGGGCAGCTCGGCGGCCGGAAGGAAGGGCAGCTCGGCGGCCGGAAGGAAGGGCAGCTCGGCGGCCGGAAGGAAGGGCAGCTCGGCGGCCGGAAGGGGGCAGCGGCCACAAGCCCCTGACGGAACTCAAAGCAGAAACCTCACTTCTGTCCACGCAGACAGAAGGACCGTCCGCTCGAGGTGCCCCAAAGTTGAGTGACCCGGTTCGAGCTCGGCACCCGGAAGGACCCCGCTCTCGGAGGCATCGTTCTGCAGAAACGTTCTCCATGGTGACCTGTGACAGAGGCGCACGGCCGGGTCCCAAACCCACAGCTCTGAGAACGCAGTGGGTGCTAGAATCAGAGGCAGAACTGGCCCGCCGGACGTCTTCGATCGCCCGCTTGCGCGGCGGTGGTTTCCCTCCGCCATCCGTCTCTACTGCATGAGTGTGCCCACACACGCACACGCTATCCTCTCTCAGAGAAACAGCACACACGTGTTAATGAGCTGACCTTCTCCAGGGTGACTAAATGACAAGTGGGCCGGTGGCACTTGCAGCTGCCGAGTGCGTGCACCATGAAAGCAACAGGAAAAGTGCTGAACCCTGTGACAGACCCCAAGGTGAGTAAACACCCACCCTTTTCATAGGAAGAGTAACAAGAAAAATCTGGGGTCCTCATTGCTAGTGGCTCTCCTGGTCACTGCTTCCCAGCCGCGGGCCTCAGACTAGCTGAGCTTCCTGCCCACGCTGGGGTCAGCACCCCTGGGTGCTGTGGAACACAAGAGGTGAGTCCTCTGTGGGGAAGGACATCACCTCACCCTCCAAACAGCAGCATTGCAGCCGCCCCAGTGCCCTCAGTAGCAGCATCCACCCATCTGGCACTTCGCGGCGTTCTTTGACTCAGTCCTGGCAGGCGCCCAGTTCTACTGTGCCTACTCCAAGCACAGGGCACCTGGAGTCACAGAGCCCACCAACTAGTCCCACGACCCCAGGCAGAGGGGATCTGAACTCTGACCTTTTTGACCCAGAGCCTCCACACCAGTGGCTGGGGCGTAAGGTGCATTTCACTCCTATCGTTAAAAGTTGAAAGTGATGCTAGACAGGTAAAGCGTTTTTACCCAGGAATATTTGGGGGAGGGTTTTAGAAGGAGGTGGCATTTGAGCTGAAGATGGGAGACTGAGGAGCATTTCAGCAGGGCTAGGGGGAGCTGCAGCAAAAACACGGGAGTCTTTCTTCCCCCCAGGCATTTTAATAGTCCTCCTTGTTGGGACTGAAATTCCCCTAAAGGTATTTCCGTCCTACTGACCACCTGCCCTTCCCCAGCCGTCCTCACTCACACAGCCACAAGTAACACCACCGGTCACTCGTACTCAGGGTCGCTGAGAAAGCTGCACACAAATAGGAACCTGACTTCTATTTTAGCTTTTCGTGGAAATGGCTTCACGAAAAATTTCAGTGCACGTAAAATGTGGGCAAAGTGGTGCCTGACTAGAATGGCCATGGAAAAGAACCAGGAGGCTGCCTTCCGTCCTGCTGTCATGTGGCATGGTTTTCACTTGCAAAGTTCAAGCCAACCTGCCCAACTCCACTACTTTATTCATAGGTAATTACACTTCAAGCAGATAAACGCTGTGGACCTTCCTCCTCCTACATGGGTTACCTGTGTGCTTGACAACCAAAAAAAGGAAAAACCCGCAAGCGTACCGTACCTGTCGTGTCTCAGGGCTCTCATGTCAACATAGACAGTGGTTGGGTCAGGTCCCGAGGTTCCCTGAAAGCAACGACAGTGTGGTTAACTCAGGTTCGTGTGGAGGGAAACCTGGCTCTGGCGTAGTACTAGCTAGCAAGTCTTTGGTAAAATCCTAAACTGAAAAAAATAAAAGCACTAAAACCACACCATCCAAGTTATCTCTAACTTTCAGTTTGATGATCTAAATTCCCAAAGGAACATCTTATTAGGATAACATTGGACTTTCGCATGGCTTGACCACCACGCACAGGTAAAAAAAAAAAAAAAATTAGGAGACATGCCACACGGTTTGCCAAATAAAAAGCCAGAAGTGCCGAGAGGAAATGGTTAGCTGGTAAAAGCAGGTTGCCAAGGATGTGACGCGTCATTTGCGGAGTTTCCACCACATGCACCACCTTTAGGATAAAAGGTGTTTTCAGAGCTCGGGTACTGAGGCCACACGTGGCAGGAGCTACTGTGGCTCCTGCCCGAGGTTTGGAGGGACACGTGAGCAACGGACACCGCGCTCCTCCCAGCCCTGCTCTCTGGCCTCAGGTGGCCCCGCAGAGATGCATCTGGGAGGGAGACACCTGCCACCATTGGCTGGGCAGGACTTTGTGGTCTGAGCTGCCGGACTATTAAATGGGCAGCGCAGGGGCCAGAACTCTCATCTTGGTGCCACAACTCACCCTCAGAGAGCATGCAGGGTTGACTCAAATCACTTCTCATCAGTGATCTAGGAGCAACATCCTGATGGCCGCATCTCAAACCACACTTGTACACACGTTTCTCAAGAAGGCAACACAGCACCTTGGCTGGGAAAACACTGAACCTACAACTAGTGTACCAAAAAATAGTCCTTCAGAATTTATCTGAAGAACTGCACTAACATTCTTCGAGAAAGACTCCTGATTTCGTACTAAAGGCACAAATTTTCTTATATTGTTGAAATATAAGGAAAAAAAAGAATAAAGACAACATTGTCAAAACACACTGTGCTACTCGGTAATCCTGGGCACTGGCCTCTTGCCCCCGAGAGAGAGGAAAGAGCAGCACATGCAGCAGCCTGCAGGTGGAAGCTTCCGGGGCCAACGCGGCAGCGAGAGTGTCCCCCCTTCTACTCCGTGACGCCGTGCCACAGACCAGCGCTGAGAGAACAGGCATGATGTGGAGTGAGGTACGTACCCCAGAGGTGGCCAGTTAAAAAATAAAACAAGCAAATCAGAAAAACAGGTGGAAAATGAAGCAAAACGGAGACGAACCCAGATGGGCAAAGAAACCGCTGACTGTGTGTAATGGAAACACAGCATCTGTTATGTGTGTGGGACGTTTAGAGGCACTCGAGCACCGACGTCGCCAGCCGTCAGCACCCTTGACTGCAGGGTCCCCGGATCCCTGCCAGTCTCTGCACTCAACTCCTAGTCCGTCCTACCACGGGACGTGGGCAGGGCGACCGGGGGGAGGGGGGCAGGAAGGTCCCCTACCTGCTCGGCCAGTGTCCACAGCCTGTGGGGCTACAGCAGCAGGGGTGGGGATGGGAAGGGGAGGACGCCACAGCGACAGAGACCCAGAGTGAGCGACACACACAGACACACCACCCGACAGTCAGAAATGGGATGGGGGAGGGAGGATGCACAAAGCAGGAAACAAAGTAAAAAGAAGATCAAAAGCAATGTCAGATATGGAAGTCGTTAAAATCAATCACTGTACCATTAAAGGCTAAACAAAAAATGTATTAAAGACGTCAACATATCCACAAAGTAACAGGAGAGAGAGCAAGAGATGACCACGTACAGAGACAGCTCTGAGTGGTTTTTCAGTGCACAAGGTGAATGGCATTACAGGTGGTTTAACTTTATGGGGTTCTTCCTCTTTTTGAGGGAAGTGGGAGTACAAATCCCTTCGGCTAAATCTACTGACTGCTCCTTCACTGGAACAGTTCCGATGACAGGGACACCTGTCAGCTTTTGCATCCAAGATCGGGACACCCAGCCCTGCCCAGCTGCACGGCTCGGTGAAGGAAAGGAACAAAAGTGCCTCTGAGGCCCCAAGGGACACGGGCTCCTCCCACGTCTGGCTCAGCAGCCCAAGGAGGGATCCCTGCCCGGCAAGACCCCCGACTGAGCCACCTGCCACAGTGGCCATCCCCAGAGACACGGCCATGTCTGTTTTCTTCTCCTCCTCCTGTCCTCCACGGCTGTGGCGCCCGAGTTATGTTGTGTAGAGCAGCACTGTAGGAAAATCCGGAAAGTGACTTGGGCAACCCCCTTGGATGTGAGGTGTTTTCCCTCAGGCCGCTTAGGTACCTCTCCCAAATGTTCCCAGAAAAGGAGAGAAAGGAGGCTTTTCCCAGCACCTGGGCAGATGCGCAGCCGTTCTCTGTGCGGACGCGAGTGCAGCCCACACCCCAACCATGGCAGCCACGGGGCAGACGCCGGATGTGGCGGCGGCAATAGAAAAGTTCTCAGCTGGTTTTCCTGGGGTTAAATTTGGTGATAAACAAAGGCAGACTGAAAAACCACCTCCACTCAAAACAGAGCTGAGTCTATTTAAAAAAGCAATGGTTCAAGATTTAAAGAAAAAAATATGATCCCTTTTTCCCTGTTCCTTGGCTGTGGTGATTATGGCTACTGCTGTCTCTGAGTGTCTGTCTTTAGGAGAGGCAGGACAGGAAGAAAGGAAACAACGGGCTAACAGTGCACGCGCTCCGCAGACACTAGGCTACTACTGAATGTGCTCAGGCCGCACGACCTAACGCCCTTCCCTCAAGACTCCCCAAAACCTAAACATGAACTGCAAAGATAAGTCAATGTTCTCTCTAAATCACCCCAATTCACGAATTCTGTTATAAAGGCTCAAGGTCCTATCTCAGAGAAAGACAGGCGTGACCAGGCCCTCCCTTTCTATTGTGCATGAGAAGCTCGGCCCCTGGAGCAGACGGAGCAGGTCGGAGCAGGTCTGAGCACCGGCACAGGACGCACGGAGGAGGAGACGGAAGTTAAAGTGCCAGTGCTTCCGCACTTCAAAAACCCTAAGGCACAAAGTCTGAGGTTTCAAGATGCACCTTCGGGAGTGAATATTCAACTCGAGTCAGCATTCAATGAATGCTGTTATCTCGCACAGCTACTCACGGGGCAGAAGGGCAGAGACAGCTGATGATTATAAAGCACTGATGATTATAAAGCACGGTGGGAGGTGAGGGGGAAGTGCCATGGGAATCCGGAGGGAGGGAGGTGTCTGTAGCTGGATCAGGTAAGACTTCACAGAGGGGCCTGACGAAAAGCCTTTTTGGGCAGAGGAGAGTGAGAGTCAAGGTGTCAGGAAGCAAAAGTGTGGAGCCTACGTGAGAAAGCAGCTCTGTATGAAATCGTACATGGAGGGAGAGGCGCTTGGGGACCAGAGTGCCGTCAGAGATGGTCACACTTGCAACGTAGAAACAACCCCTAATTTATCTCTGTGTACCTAGAAATTCCATGTATCAGACTTGTTTATTTTTTGAGACACAGTCTCGCTCTGTTGCCCCAGGTAGACTTCGGTGGTATCATCACAGCTCATAGCAACCTCAAACACCTGGTTCAAGTGATCCTCCTGCCTCAGCTCCCGAGTAGCTGGGAGTACGGGCTACCACGCCTGGCTAATTTTTCTGCTTTTAATAGAAACAGGGTCTCTTCTTGCACAGACTGGTCTTGAACTCCTGACTTCAAGCGATCCTCCTGCCTCGGTCTCCCAGAGTGCCGGGATTACCAGCGGGAGCCACCACACCTGGGCCTATCCAACGGGTTTTAGAGAACACCTGTCACAATTTCAAGTCAGCACTGGCAAAACCACACACGACGTCCCTGCAAGGACCCAACGCTGCACCTCAGCACTACTGAGGCCACCCGCCAGCTCTGCAGTGATGACGGCCCACAAGCTGCTCACCCAGCCTTCCCTAGAGACCAGGCGTCCCTCCTGACGGAGACGGCGCTGGCTCTACGGGCACTGTCCCCTTCGTCAGCCCTGCACTGCGCGGCCGTGGTTCCGTCTCTTTTCTGGCAACGCTCTTTGCATGGTTAGAACCTTGTGGAGAGAGAAACTCTCCCCTTGTCCGCCTGGGCTCTCCCAGCCGGGACGCTGAAAGCCGACAGCCACGGCAGACGGCACGGTGCAGAAAACGATGCCGTCAAACACGACGAATCGGCTGAAGACACGTTCCCACGTGCACTACACTAACTCTGGTGCTTCAGAGGCAAACTACATTTTTCCAATGCCTTTAAACATTTAAGTACAAAGTTTGGAATTTAGGGACTATCTTAGTTTTTTATGTTTTTGATTTTTTTTTATGACATTCTTGACTCTGCCGTTTTCTTATTTTTTTATTTTACCTCTGTTTATTTATAGTGTGTTTTATCTTCCCCTGCTTAATGTACCCCTTCCTGATAAACTACATTAAAACATCTTAGATCCAGGTGGCTGGAAATAAATGCAAAACTAAAGGAAGAGATAACTGTGCGTGCTCCATTCCTCCTGTTTGCAGCCACTTTTGCACAGTGAGCAGCTGCAAGACTTTGAAGCCTGCTGGAGTGAGCGAGTGCTCAGGGTCGGCGTGCTGAAACGGAATCCACTCTGCTCTTCTACCTGCACCCTCCCCACCACCCCAGCGTTTCAGGACAAAACACAGAGGAATCAACACCACGGTGGGCAGTGCCTGTCCCTGTGAACTTGCTCTTGACTGGGAGTCCATTACATCAGCTACTGCTGAACTTATTTAAGAAGTGGACTTCCGCATTCCCCCTTTCTCCTAAAGACACAGAGAGCTAGGAACATTTACAGGGAGCAGTAAAGGTATACAAGGAAAGAAAACTTTAGTGTTTAAGGGACTGGTTTGGCAAAGTAAATCTAATTTTTCATAGGACCTCTAAGAGAAGACAATTAATTCCAATCCTAGGAGGACAAGGTTTAACTGACTCTTGAGAAGAATTTGGTAGTTTATAAGTTTTTAAAAATGGAGGCCGGGCGTGGTGGCTCCCCATAATCCCAGCACACTGCCGCTCAGGAGTTCGACACCAGCCTGAGCAAGAACAAGACCCCGTCTCTACTAAAAATAGAAAGAAATTAATTGGACACTAAAAATATATAGGAAATATTAGCTGGGCATGGTGGGGCATGCCTGTAGTCCCAGCTACTCCAGAGGCTGAGGCAGGAGGGATCGCTTGAGCCCAGGAGTTTGAGGTTGCTGTGAGCTAGGCTGACGCCAGGCACTCTAGCCTGGGCGACAGAGTGAGACTGTGTCTCAAAAAAAAAAAAAAAGGAGCTAATTCGAAGAGAAAGAAGACAGAAGCAAGGAACACCCTCGACGTGAAAATAAAAAACACTCCTCGTGACTGTTTTTCCTGAAGCAATCTCTTGAGACTGGCTGTGTGGCAAGGGGAGCACCTTCCTCTCACACGGTGGCTACCTCCACGCACTGAATGGGCAAGAAGAGAACAGACCCAGAGCCCCTGAGGCTCACCCCAACAGCAACCTACGCGACCCCTTTGGGGCTTGTGACGGAAGGGACGGTGTGTAGGTGGGGGGCAGAGAGGTGGCACACGCCAACCGTTCACCTTCCCAGCACCTGCTGGGAGCAGCTTTGCTTCTCTCAGAATGTTCCAGGAACATGCCCAGAGCCCTGGCCTGGGCAGAGCCGCAGGAAGTGATTGATCATGGGGATGGCTTCCCCACGCCACCCCACGCCTTTGGGCAGCCTAACCCGGCATAAGGACCTCCACGGATGGGCGTGTTTTACGTTAAGGGTTCAGCAAAGGAAAAACAACTATTTTGCAGCCACGGTAAATGCAGGGCCATCTTGCTAGAGCGGCCTCACTCATGCCTGTTTCATAGAAATGTGGCTTTGCTATTTCTACGTTGCTATCAACAGCAGCCAACTCCTGAAACTGCTTCATGTCGCAATGACAATTCCTACATCACCCATCTGCATACAGGAGACTAATTACTTCAAGGGACGGGATTTCTTTAAACAACTGTCTAGTGCCCAACCTTTAAAGAGTCTGGCAGCAGAGGTGTGGGCAAACTGCTACTCCCGCTACAAAAGTTACAACGTTCTGGGACAGAGCACAGGGCGAGGAATGCTAGTTATGAGTAATGGATACAAAGGCAGACTGTAATTTAAAAAAAAAAGAAACAAATGTGCACCCACCACATGCATATGGTTAAGAGAGACTCTTCCAGAGGTAGCTAAGCGTCGGCCAAGGAGAAAACGCTGAGCGAGTCTGTGCTGCACCCTGCCATTCGAGGTGCCCTCCCCACCCCGGCACTGCCGGTATCAGTGAGACGCACCTGCAGGCAGATGGCCAGGTTCACCCTGCAGCCGAACGAGGTGCTCACGGCCCTCGGGTGGAGGCCCAGGTCTTTGAAGAGCTTCGAGAAGGACTGGGTGAGCGCGATGCGGGGCCGCTCCTCCGCCACCACCACACAGGTCCTCACTCGGGACAAGTCCAGTCCCCGTGCCTGGAAATAAGGACAGCGCCCTGAGTCGGCCCGAAGCACGCCGGGCTCCACGAGACCTGGAGATCCCTCCGGTCCGAGCCCCACGTAAGCGTCGGAGAGCCCCCCAGCCGAGCCGTTCCTCGAGCCTCTCCAGGATGCTGGTGAAAAACCGGATACTCAGGTTGTTAAGAACACCATCATAAATATTTTAAACAATAGCAGGCAGCAACAGTAAGAACCCCGAGGAGGAAAAAAGTCAAGGAAAAACAACGTCCTGGATAAGGTAATTAGAGGACGGGGTCAGGGAAGCGTTTGATGTATTCCTACGAGCACAGGTGTGCAAAAACACACAGAGAGAAACAAGAAACCTAACGTTTTAAAATGCAGGAATGTAGAACTGCAATTCTTAGACAACTTCATAAAACGGCTCTCCGAAAGATCACAGGTAAGTGCTCATCACCAAGCACATCTCACTCTCTGCACCAAATGCAGTCAGCTGGGCAAGAGCAGGACTCACACAAGGGGGGATTCAAAGGTTTGCGCGCAAGTCTCTCTGCGGCAGAGCTGGCTTTTCCTGGCCAGGTTGGGGACAGGGGTTAGCGGCAGGAGTTGCATTTGAACATGAAGGTGAATAAAACCAGAGCTGCTAAGAGGGCAGCCGCCAAAACCCAAATCATTCAGCCCTTCCAGCATTTTCAGCGTGGTCTCAGCACGTAGGTAACCGACCAGGGTCCTGAACAAGGAGGAAACTCAGTTGAAGGTAACTTTGACGTTAAGTATATAAATACGATTGTACGTACACAGGTCAGACTAGATTCTTGGTGATGCTGTGTTTACACCGGCGTCTGTCTGACAGGTGATGCAGCACGTGGTTCTGACAGTGGGTTTGAAGCCAGAGATGCCAAATTTGGCTCCAAGCTTATTATACTTAAGGACCTAGAAAGCTAGTTCAATTTCCCTGTAACTTAGGTTCCCTCGTCATTAAAACAGGGACAATAATTGTTCCTATTTCTGAGAGCTGTTTTAGAGCTTAAATGAGCACACAAAGTGCTTAGAAATTCCTGAATTATGCTATTATTAATATTTTGGTTACTTATATATGTATTGACAGGGAAAGTTCATGACAATGTACTTGATCATTTTTTTCTACTATATAGGTGGCATGAGTAATAACTATGTTTTATAATTTTATTCATATATAAATATGTAACTTAAAATAATTACACCTTTATGTAGCTTAGTATCAAAGTTATCTTGCATTGTTTTCCTGTGCAAGCTTAATACACTGGGAAAACAGAACGCAGGAGTGATAAATGTACGCTTCACTGTTTATACGTGTGCAGATAACTTATGTTTGTGCACATATACACACAAACAATATAGCCTGTATATATGTGGAGACACACACATATCTGGACATACTGTGAAGAGTAGGTTCAAATACAATCCAAACAGGTTACACAGTTATTCCTTCCTACTTACTCGTAACTAGGGATTACTTAATTTACCCTGAAAATACCTCTGCCGAAATGTCCTCTGTTTAAATGGAGGGAAATACTATTACTTGCACATGATAAGAAATTATAAGAAACAAAACACAGCACTGTTCAGATGAACTTTGGTCAGGGTCCAGACCTATAGATCAGGGTCTTCACGGAAAAGAACAGTGAGAGGCTACGTGAAAACCTACTTAAACACCAGTATCAGATACGGCTAACTTCCCTGAAGAACTTAACTGACCAAACAAACAAAAATTTAGGATCTTTCCAATAGATGCAGTGGGATGAAAGACATCGATAAAACACTCTACGCTTTGGCTCATTAGCATCGTCACAGTGGGGAAATAGTCACGTTAAAAACCGTTTTCCTGGCTGGGCGCAGGGGCTCACGCCTGTAATCCTAGCACTCCGGGAGGCCGAGGCGGGAGGATCGCTTGAGCTCAGGAGTTTGAAACCAGCCTGAGCAAGAGCGAGACTCCGTTTCTACTGAAAAACTAGAAAGTAATTATCTGGACAACTAAAAATATATAGAAAAAATGAGCCGGGCATGGTGGCGCATGCCTGTCGTCCCAGCTACTCGGGAGGCTGAGGCAGGAGGATCACTTGAGCCCAGGATTTTGAGGTTGCTGTGAGCGAGGCTGACGCCACGGCACTCTAGCCCTGGTGACAGAGTGAGACTCTGCCTCAAAAAAAAAAAAAGTTTTCCTATGAAAACAATCTGTAAGCTCTAGGTGACAGCAGATTACACCCTGACGTTTTTGGAGGATTGCATGAAGGTCACCAGCTCCGTGATCGCATCTCCACAGAACGGGTCCCCGCAGGCGGGCAGGGCGCTTGCTTACCTTGAGCGACTCGGTCTGCGAGCCCAGCCCCTTGGTGCACAGCTCCATCACCGAGTAGGAGCAGAACGTGTCCCGCACCTTGTACTGGCTCACAGCGAGAAGCCACAAGGCAGGGTTGGTCTCCAGCTCCGAGGGCGGGATCAGGATGGACTGGTGCCCCGAGTACACGCTGTGGAGACAGAGGCGGCTGTCAGGGCAGGGCAGGGCAGGGCAGGGTGGGTGCCAGCCTGAGCAGGGGGGAGGCTGGCAATAGCTGCGCCTGAGGACGGGGCAGCAAACCAGCTCCTCGAGACAGAACCGAGTGGGTGACGACATTCCAGAAAGCACACGGGCACTGCAGGAATTACCATGCAGAGTCGCTGCCCCACGTGGTGAGCGCTTATTTGAAACTGCCAAGTGCTGTGACATTCCCAGGTTTCTCTCAAAGCTGCTCCGTTAACAAACCAGATCCTCGTCCACAGCAGAGAGTACAGGGATCAAATTTTGGTAAAAACATCTGGAAGTTCAGAGCAGGAGACGCAAACCTCAGGTGCCACCTGTTTTTACAGATAGGGTTTCGCTGGGACAGGGTGACCACGCGAGGGTAAGCGTGGCCTCCAGCAGCTCGGAGCTGACAGGGACAGCGGGGCCCGAACGTGGACTGGACACCCACCAAGGGGACGTGGCCAGCGCCGGCTCAATGCGGACGCCCAACGCAAGGGGAAGAGAAGTAGGATGATTAAAGTTAGTCGCTCAGTATCTTTAAGTTCAGGTTTTTACTTTGAAATGATCCAAGCAAATCAGCAAACAGAAGAACAAAGGAAATTATAACCATTCTTTTATTTTACCTTTGGATTAGAGAGCATATCTAGGGAGATGAAGAAAAACGACAGATCACACATTTTGATTCATGATCAGCTGATGGATAAGTGTGGACTTGGAAGAATGAAGTATTTGTAAAAACTGCATTTTTTATAAGCTTTGATTTTTTTGGTTTACTGCTACAAATGAACATTAACAGATGCTGTACGTTGTAATAGAATATCCTGGATAAGTCCCCTTCTAAGGTTTAAATGATAGGGGATGTTCCAGCTACACAAAATTTCATTGATAAACTAGCACGTAAGGTCTCACTGACTGCTATGTTCCAATACTAATCCCAGTTCTTCTTTTGTGTGGCCAATGTCAAAAATTTCAAAACTGCTTAAGAGAGAATCCCACTAGTTAAAAAAAAATTTATATATATATATAAATAAATATAAAAGAATATAACAGCTATTTTTCAGGGAACATAACAAAGGGCGTTTTGGAACAAGTTTCCATTTCTTTCTTTACTCCTATATCCCAGGAGTGTCATTTATCTTTTCTTAAAAGGGAATACAGACGGCCCTCTTATCTGTGGGCTCCACATCCATGGCTCTAACCAACCACGGATGAGAAATATTTTGGGGAAAAATCACGCCTGTACCAGACATGTATGGATGTGTTTGTCATCACTCAATAAAAACACAGCATCACAACCATTCGCACACAGCACTTGTGCTGCCCGAGTAACCAGAGGTTTCAGGCGCGTCAGGAACTCGAGTGCCTAGACCGTGGGGTCCAGGGAAGGCCCCGGAGCCCACCCAGCCACGCGACGGCTCTGCAGCAGCGTTACCCTCTGCCTCGGCCGTCACAGGTCTGATCGTTGCGGAGACACAAGGGGGGACATCGGTCCTCAAATTATCACTCTGCTCTAGATTGGCTATTTTTGTTCTAATTTTTACACTTGCACTGTGGTAAAACATATAACATAAAATTTGCCGTTTGGCCCCTTTCTAAGCCTCCATGTCAGGGGCACCAGTTCCATTCGCATCCAGGAACCACCAGCACCACTGTCTGTTTCCAGAACTTTTCCATCCCCCCCGACTGAGACTCCAGCACTCGGCAGCAACTCTCCTCCCCTCTGCACTGGGCACTCGGACCCTCTGCACTGTCCCCGAACATGCCATCCCAGGTTCTCCACGTCAGTGGGGTCACGCGACGAGTGTCCTCTGCTGTCCGGTGTGTTTCGCCGAGCGTCTTGTTTCCTAGCAGGCGTCAGAGGTCAGAGCGCCCATCCACTGTGACCGGACGGTATCTGGCCGCAGGCGTGTGTCACGTCTGTCCGTCCACCGCCCGCTGACGGACACTCCGTGGGTTCCTCTTTTGGTACCGTGGCTGCTGCTGCAGTGAGTACCGTGTACCCACGTCTGTCTGAGGGCCTGGTTCCAGTCCTCTGGGCACATGCGTACACGCAGAGTTGTCCGGTCACATGGCGGCGACTCCGTGTTTAACTTCCGGGGGAACCTCCAGCCTGTGTTCACGATGGCTGCACCATGGCACGCTCCCACCAGCACCGGGAGGGATTCCAGGTTCCCCACGTCCTGACCAACACTATCTTATCTCCCATTTGCTGAAGACAGCTGTTTATTGCAGTGGTGCCTGCTTCCATTATTATCAGGATTCTCGCGGTCACTCCCGGCACAGTGTGACAGACAGTGACCAACTGCACGTGTGGCAATGGTCCCGGGAGACTGGGATGAAGCTGAAAGATTTCCATCATCAAGCAATGTCGTAGCCATGGTGACGCCGGTACAGACACACCCGCTGCAGTCGGAAGCCGAGCACGCACAGTTACGTACACGCACTCAACGATGACAAACCAAGTCACCAGTCAACATGTTTACTACTGTATCATAATTTTTATTATTTTAGACGCGCTTCTACCTAAGAAACGAAGTTAACTCTAAACAGCCTCCGGCCCGCCCACAGGAGGGGCCAGAGGAAGGCGCCGCTGTCACAGGAGACGGCAGATCCGAGCAAGCTGCTGCCCCCGAGACCTTCCGGGGGACGAGATGTGGAGACGGAGGACAGCAATGTTGGCGATCCCGGCCCTGTGTGGGTCGAGGCCAACGTGTCTGTGTCTTAATCTTTAATGGAGAAGTTTAAAATTTTTAAAAATAAAAAAACAAAAATAGACCAACGCTTCTACAATAATGATATAAGGAAATATTTTTATACAGTTGCACAACGTGTGTGTGTTTCAAGCTAAGCATTACCACAAGAAAGTCAGGAAGTTAAAATGCCCAGTCAACAGAATGCGGCGATTTTGCAACTTCTCAGTTAACCTGCAGAAAAGGTGTTGGTTCAGTAAAGGTTCATCAAAACCTGGAAGCCCCTTAAAGAGTCTGTGCTACTGTCAGTGATTCACACTGAGAACTTACTCCTCCCTCCACAAATACCTCGTCTGGATTCCGGGGCGTCAGGCCTGGTCAGCCGCCACGCAGGCCACCTATTTCCGAGCGAGAGGGGTCCTGGTCAGCAGCAGGGCTCAGCTCAGACTCTGCCCCCGCCCGGCTGGGGACGTCCCTCCCATCTGCGGGCGCCCCGCCCGGCTGCCGCAAAGGTGCGTTCTACGTCCCAAGGAAGAAAATGCCTCACGGTGCTGCTGGCCTCTTGGATTTAGGCAAAAATGATTCAATGTTTCAAGTTATTTAATGCAACTTGCTTCCTCAAAAAGTTTAATCGTCCTAATTAGAATGTCAGTGTTTTCCAGAACCACAGGACTGGATTTTAATCTAACGAATACTATTAAATATTACGAATGCATCAAAAAAATAATTTGTTTTAGAAGAGTGTTTAGGACATGAGGCAAAATCCACTATAGGATATTAAGAAAAGATAAAACTGTGACCAATTTAATAGTGTAGCACCCTCAGTTTTATGAAGATATTAATGTATATTTGTAAAATTGTATGCATGAAGATTTATGAGGGAAATCAGATGATGTTTGTATTAGTTTCAAAATGCCCCATTTAACAGAGGGGGAGACACAAAGCTGGAACACGTGAGGCCGGGTGACGGC
The DNA here is from genome assembly GCA_008750895.1 of Mirza zaza. Lineage (NCBI taxonomy): Eukaryota > Metazoa > Chordata > Mammalia > Primates > Cheirogaleidae > Mirza > Mirza zaza. The sequence continues at coordinate 13,352 of VSMD01004609.1, read as the reverse complement.
CACTGGTGTCACCACGCAGACCTCCTGCCCTCGTGAGCGTTTGAAACGTTAAAGGAAACAGCTGCGTTAGGACACGAGCTCTGAAGGACCACCTGCCAGCATGCTGCTTACTGGTTCACTCTGCATCAGGCAGTGGGATTGCTGACGGCCTTATTTTCTCCCTTATGTTTATATTTTCTAAAATCTCTACAATGAACATACACATATAATCAGGAAAAAGAAACATCTGTCTATCTGGACCGTCATTCACGCCACGAATATTTGCTGAGCAGCTGCCATAAGCCAGGCTCCCAGCTGGCTGCCGAGCGGACTCCCTTTGGACGTCCTCCTCCCACCGACGGCCGGTGCGGAGCCCAGAGCCTGAATGACGCTCACCGAGCAGGACCCCAGGCCAGCAGGACCAGCAGGAACCAAGCACTGAGCCCGGCCCGCAGCCCGGGAGTCTGCAGTGGGAGTGAAGGCTGAGGCTCTCACAGGCGCCCGCCCCCCCCAGGTTCCCGCAAACCGCAGACAGGCACCGAGTGTCCCCAAGAGCTGGCCCATCAGGAGAGGCTCGGGGACGGGTCCTGCGTCCTGCAGGCCAGGCTGTGAGTGGGGCTGCCCAGCACGGTCAAGGGTCTGGAAAGGAGAGAGTACGATTTCTTTTTTAAAAAACAGATATTAAAGAGGAATCTCACCTGCAGAGGCACCAGAGGACAAATCCGAGTCCACAGTAAGGGTCCAAGCAGATGGCCACTTCTCTAGAGGGGTAAAGTTCACACTGCAGCTTAATGGAACGGCAAAAGGCACTGGTGGCTGCGTGAGACATCTGCAAGGCAACAAGGACACGGTAAGTCGTGGGACCTGACACTCAGAGACATGTGTAAGACAAGAAGGACATGGTAAGTCGTGGGACCTGACACTCAGAGACATGTGTAAGGCAACAAGGACACGGTAAGTCATGGGACCTGACACTCAGAGACGTGTAAGGCAACAAGGACACGGTAAGTCGTGGGACCTGACACTCAGAGACATCTGTAAGGCAACAAGGACATGGTAAGTCGTGGGACCTGACACTCAGAGACATCTGTAAGGCAAGAAGGACATGGTAAGTCGTGGGACCTGACACTCAGAGACATCTGCAAGGCAACAAGGCCATGTTAAGTGGGACCTGACACTTAATGCCCCAAGAAAACTATAAGGCAACAAGGATGCGTTAAATGCACAGGACCCGACACTAAACGGCCAAAGACACTCTCGGTACCAGGCACAACAGGGGCCCAGCCCAGGCCACGTGGCGTCAGGGAGGGCGGGCTGATGTTCTCAACGGGGTCCCCATTGCCAACAAGTAAACCACACTCAGAGCTCCTGGTCCCCTGGGACCTGATAACTGAAGCAATGATGATGTGGTGACTGAAGCAATGATGTCCTGGATTTGAATGACAGGTTATACATAAAGGGGTCCTTGTGTGACCCCCACAATAGCCTGTACAATAGGTGGAGACAGCACAGTTCATTCCCTCCTCTGAGGGGACCCGGCCTCATTCCCGGGCATGATACAGCAAAGACATGCTGGACAAACCACTCCATCTAAGTGAGCAGGAAACGGAGGCTCAGGGAAGTGAGAGCATTTGCTGAAGGTCACGTAACTCATAGCTGGAGTTAGATGCCCACCTCTCACACCAAATCAACACTCCTTCCACCACGGCCACCCACAGCGAGATTCGGCCTGAATCCCACGTGCTCCACCACTGAAGCCACAGAGAGGAACCACTACAACTCCCCTTTCAGACCCAGGAACAGGCCACCACGGACAAAAGGTGAATTACCTCGAAATAATATAAGACATATTTAATAAAATCAGTTTTCTCATGGAAGTTTTCTAGCCAAACAAACCTAAGAGGAAATAGGGAACAAACATTCTGTGGTGCTCGTCATGGAGAAAACACTTCACTGGACGAGCCCGTCTCTCCCAGCTTCAAAGGTACGTTATTGAACACTGGGTGACAATCTTGTCCAGAAGCTGGTATTAAATGGAAATCTCTTTCTGGGAAAAACAGTCGCCTCTGTGACCTGCCAGTCCCCAGTGGGACACACGCCCAGAGCACAGACTCGTGACACAAACAGTCAAAAAGTTCGAGAAAAACTTCTACACGTCCAAGAGGAAGTCAGTCTAGCTGCTCATCTCTCTGGGTCATCCAGGGTGTGTAACCTAGATTAAGTGGAATCACAGGAAGCACTAAACACAGGTCACATTGCTGCTTCACGTGGAAACACCATCACTGAATCAAGGTTCGACATCACAGCCGCCATGTCCGCAGACCACGAAACCAGGGTCAAGAGCGTGTGCCTGTCTCTGGCGACAACAGGAGGCTCCAAGCCGACTCGGCACTGCAGTGACCGATTCTTCCTGGTCTGAAGACACTTCTTCCCTTTAAAAGCCTTTTGAGAATTCACCTTGTTCCCTGCTGTGGTCAGTGGGTGAACCACCCCAAACCCTACCGAAGGGCAGGGTGGCCGGTGGAGCTGAATGTGAGCCCCCCAGGCAGGTCAGAGGTCGGGGGGAGGGGGTGGAGGGCACAGGGACCAGCGCTCAGCTCTGCCTGGCAACTCAACAGGGACACCCCCACCGAGCCGTGAGGGTCCGGATTCTGGGTGACGTGTCAGTGGTTCCACTCTTTGACAGGAAAAGGCTCACGTGGCTTGTGGCCGGTTACAACAGAGCAAGAAACGGCAGCAAGCAGAGGCTGACAAGGGGGTCGTGGTTTGAGAACCCGGAAAAAGTAAAGACGTACGCAGTGCTCTATCTGGGCTAACGAGACAGTGTTTACCCAGGAAAACACTTGGGCCATTTGGAAACAGCCTAGTTAACTGCTGAAGTGGTCAGGCACTTCACAGCGTGAGAACACACGCATACACCTACACGTGGCTACGCAGAGGCACACGGACACTCACACACGCCCGCCAACAGTGTGTGCCGCAGCCCCGAAGCTCACCTTTACGCCGGCAAGCATCCCGGTCGTGGACACGCTGAAGTCGAGGTACGCCAGGGTGTCGGGGTTGGAGGGCTTGCAGATCTGCGCCGGCCGCTTCTTTGGCAAGTCATCTGGGGCGAGACAAAGATCCGGCGCGTCCCACCCACGTCTCGGCCCCACCGGCCGAGACGCCCCGCCCCTCTGGCCGGCCACACACTGACCTGTGTCCAGGATAAGGGGCCACGTCCTGACGTCCACGGCGGCCGCCGCCTCCCTGGAACGCAGCAATTTACAGATCAGCTGTGTGGTCATCAGACAGGCGGAGCGGCTTACCTGGAGGTCAGAGAGCAGAGGTCGGAGGGCGAATGCAGACCCCAGAGGCAGCGGCCTGGGCGCTCGCTATGCGCATCAGAACCGCGTGGCTTTAACGGGCAGCTGAGGTCGGAGACAGCCACCAGCCACCGGGCCGCGATCACACTCAGGGCGGAGCGGCTGTCCTGGCAGGACCGTCACCCCCAGACACCGCTCAGGCCGGCCACCAGGGACGCCCCACGTAACCGCCAGGGCGCGTCCGGTGGGGCAGGACTCCGGCACTCTGTCCCCAACTACTCTGCTCCCTTGGTTCTTCCCCCAGTGGGGAAAGACACACCCTAAATCCTCTTAAACTTCCTCAGGCACAAACATTTTTATCTATTTAATTTTTTTTTTTTTGAGACAGAGTCTCACTCTGTTGCCTGGGCTAGACTGAGTGCCGTGGCGTCAGCCTCGCTCACAGCAACCTCAATCTCCTGGGCTCAAGCGATCCTCCTGCCTCAGCCTCCCAAGTAGCTGGGACTACAGGCCTGCACCACCATGCCTGGCTAATTTTTTCTATATATATTAGTTGTCCAATTAATTTCTTTCTGTTTATGGTAGAGACACTGTCTCACTCTTGCTCAGGCTGGTTTGGAACTCCTGACCTTAAGCAATCCGCCCGCCTCGGCCTCCCAGAGTGCTAGGATTACAGGCGTGAGCCACCACACCCAGCCAAACATCTTAAAACAACATACTTTCAAAAGGAATAGGAAACTTCTAGAAACTCGCTCACTGCTCCCCGCCTGGCTGGCATGGGGGGAGCCCCTAACCCTCCCGGTGCGGAGACTGGGACCTGCAGCCACCACCTCCCTCCGCTTCCTCTCGAGCTCAAGTCTCGCCTCCAGAACTGGGTCTCGGGCCCCGACGGCGGAGCCCCTTCCCGCCCTGCTGAGCTGGCCCCAGACACCCGCCCCCCGGCGCGTCACCTCCACGATCATCTTGACGGTGGGCAGCGTCGTGGCGATGTTCTGCGGGTGCGGGGGGCGGACGGTTATGGGCACGCAGCCGGCGTACAGGCAGCCGTAGAAGGCGGCGATGAGGTCGATTCCTGCGCAGGGAGAAGAGCACCCGCTCGCGCCGCCCCGCGCGGCCCACCGCCGCCACCACCCCCGTCTGGGACAGCAGACGCAGAGGGCAGACCCTTCCTTCGTCCCTGTGGGCTGGGGAGGCCCAGCGACCAGTCCCCGTCCCCGTGGCTTCAGCTGTGAGACGCCAAAGCCACCGGGAGTCTGACTTGTCTAAGGAAACGCTCCTCGTGACGAAAATTTAGCGAGGATTTTTAACCACTACTGATCAAGGGAACTGCCTCGGATGTCTAACAGAGCAAATTCAGATGCAAAAGTTTCTGAAAGTGTCGCTTAAGCCCCTACAAGTGGCATGGGCAGGTGGCCTGGTCCCCGTGAGCGGGAGTGACTGGCCACTGTGAGCCCAGCTGGTACCGAAGAGGACGCAATGGCAACCACGCGGCAACCGCAGGGCTGGCCGGTGCGCGCTCCCTTACCCGGCGGGTACACCAGGGCGACGTGGTCGCCGTCCTGCAGGTGGCCACGCTCCGCCAGCATCACGGCTATCTTCTCCGCCCGCTTGTGCAGCTGCACGCAGGTCAGCGAGTTGGCGATCGTGCCCTGCGGGCCGAGGGACAGCGGGTGAGGGGGCCCTCCCGGCTCGGCAGCTTGTGGGGACACCGCGTCACTCCCCTCATTCGAAACGTGCAACCCCGTGGGCCTTGAGGACATTCGCAGAGTTGTGCAGCCGCCACCAGCCAATTCCAGAACGTTCTCCCCATTCCCCCAACACCCTGTGTCTGCTAGGGAGAGGTCGGTCCTGTTTCCTTCCAACCAGGTAACAAGCACAGATAAAATAGGTGTCTAGGAAACGTTTGTGTTAACAAATATTTTTAAAAAATCATCTGAACTAAAAAAAACAAAACAAAACAAAATGCTGGTCATTTCTGAGCCTGTGTTATTGCCACGGGCAGCGAGAATTACTAGTGAACCTCAGGACTTGTACACAGTTTGTGTGACAAGGGCGCCTTTTCGGGAGTGGCGTCCTCCAGTCAGCACGGGGGAGGATCTGGAATTAGCCCGTCTGTGCTCAGGGTGCCGCGCCCAAGCGAGTCCCACAGGGGCGGCGAGAATTACTAGTGAACCCCAGGACTTGTACACAGTTTGTGTGACAAGGGCGCCTTCTCAGGAGCGGCGTCCTCTAGTCAGCACATGGAAGGATCTGGAATTAGCCGTCTGTGCTCAGGGCACCGCGTCCAAGCGAGTCCCAAGGGCGGCGTCTTCTCCACAGTGGGGGTGGTGACCCCCCGGGTGACGTTCCTGCCTGGAGAGGACGAGCTGACCAGCACTGGACATGTTGGGGGGACACGGAGACCCTGCTGCCGGCCCGTGGGAAGCAAGTCCTCCCGTCCGCGGCGGGGCGGCCCCAGCGCCATTCTCCCCTCCTCCCTCCTCTCTCATCCGTCTGGGGTTGGCGGGGCACAGCCACATGGAGACTTGGTTCCTGCCTGGCCCTGCGGACACTGGCACTCTCGGCGACTGGGTGGAGCGCGGGACGCTGTCAAGGGTGGGGGTCCCCACGAGGTCTCAGTTAACGCCGCAGCCACCGGAAGCGGCAAAAACGGGCCTTCCTGTTTCCAGGGACTCTGCCTTGGTCAGACGCCGCACGAGCGACACCTGGGCCCCCGGCACTCGGCAGCCCCGGGACACTGACACCTCCTCAGGGAGGAGGAGGAGGAGGAGGAGGGTTCCTCCGAGAACTACACCACAAGCACAGAGGGGCCGTCGCCACGGCGGAGAGTCAGGAGCAGCTCCCCGAGCCGACCCTCGTCTTCCTCCCACTGCTCCAACGGGAGGGGCCTCCGAGTGCCAAGACTCTGACATCCGGCGACTGAGCAGCCGCGGCTCTCCGAAGAGCTGCACGTGTCTGTGCTTGCCGAGACCACCTACGTTTTCAATCTGGTTCTCAAACTTTATTTCCACAGCAGAAAAGGAAAGTTAACGACCATTATTAAGACTTTTGCATTTAATTTTCTTCTTTTTTTTTGAGACAGGGTCTTGCTGTTTCCCAGGCTGGATTCAGCAGCAGCACCACAGCTCACGGCCGCTCCAACTCCTGGATGTGAGTGACCCTCCCGCGTGGCCAGGACTGCAGGCGCCACCACCACCACGGCCGGCTACGTTTTCCGTTTTTTGTAGAGACGGGACCTCGCTCTTGCTCGGGCTGGTCTCGAACTCCTGACCCTGAGCGATCCTTCCCGCCTCGGCCTCACTTAATTTTTATTGTTAATAATATTTGCTTGTCTATTTAAGGCCTTTCTCCTAAATGCTGTTATGGAACAATATCTGATGAGTTTGGTCTTCTAATGTGAAATGTACACAGGAACTTTAATTATACTCAGAAATAATTTTCGTTCCTAAGAGACCGTAATAAACACGTAACTTATTTATAAAAAAGTAGCTCAGGAATCAAAATAAAACAGGTATCTTACGCTACTGTGGACAGGATTGCTAAAACACCTGCTCACGTAGATAGGTATACAAAGAGATGTACGAATTGTTCTATTTAAAAGCAACCCTTAAGTAAAAATTTCTCAGTCAAAACAGCAAAAACTAACGGAATAAAAGGAATCCGCATAAGGCGGAAGTGAGGGAGAAAGACGGGAATGTGGGAAAGAACGAGAGCCCCTCCCAGAACGCCCACCCCACCCCGGCGCCTCACCCGACAGTTGAGCAGCGTGTAGAGCACGTGGTCCGGCGTGGTCTGCGCCCTCCACTGCAGGACCTCGGAGAGGAACAGGAACTGCAACAGACATGGGGCCGGGGTCAGGCCGGCGTCCGGCGGGGGCGGCCTTGGCACGGTGGGGCGTCTGGGCACAGCGCTCGTGGCAGGGAGACCAGGACGTCCTTGTTCGGGGAATTCCCTGACAAACACGCGACTGAGGGAACCAGCAAACGCCCCCAGCTTCTCTCCTGCGGCGACTCGGAGCTCGCCGTGCCCGGCCAGACCCACGGCTCAAGGCGGCACCCCGTGCGGGAAGTTCTGAGAGACTCTGCCCGAGGACGGGAGGACTGCCTCCCCCACAGCCAGCAGGGAAGTCCCTCCTTCCCAGACTGGGGAGATGCAATGCTGACTTCTGGGCGCTACGGTGAGAGAATCAGCCCTATCCTGCTTTAACCAAATGGGCTCTTTTACGTTTTTAAGGCGGCAACACCCCGATGTGATTGAACTGCAAATTACACAAACTCCACGTATCCTACGGATTCAGTGCACAGAGAAAAGAACAGCCTTACTCTACAACAGGACGTAGCAAACACTGTGCACGGCCTTTAACCCTTTATTAACAGAAATGCACGTCACCGTGGGCAGGTGACAGGGTGATCATGCACTTCAATCAGCGTGTCACTGCGTGCCCTAGACTGGGGACAGGCCACGCTTCCCGAGAGCCCAGGCAGCTCGGGGACTCTGGGACTGAGCACTCTCGGGGCAAACGGGGACTCGTAGAGGCGTGGGGTGCACTGCATGATGTCTGCGGTAGAAAGGGGCCCGGGGCCTTCTCTGGTGGCCCCCACCCTGCTCCGAGGAGGCCTGGTGCCAGCCCTCGCTCTAACTGTCCCCCTGTTCCCTGGAGACCAGGGCAGGAAGCCCCGTGGCGAGTCCCCGGGAGGCCACGTGGGCTTCTGGGGGGGCGGGGAGGGGGGCAGTTGGTCCAAGACAAGCTCCCGGGAACCTACGACAGACCGGAAGTCCCCCGTGGGCGGCGCAGCCTGGAACTGGCCCAGCGGGCAGTCGGGGTGGCGGTGGCTCCTACCTTGCGGGCCTGGTCGTTGTCTTCGATCTGGCCCAGGTCCCGCCCGCTGGCCTGCGCGATCCTCTTCCCGGAGACCAGGTTCCCCACCATCACAGAGGCGGGGCCGATTTCTGCAAGGAAGCGCAGGCTGCACGTGAGCGAACATAAGCGTGAAATTCCTCACAGCGCGACTTCGGGCATGGACCCACCCTGGGAGAACCCTCCGGAAGCCCTGGCTGCAAGTACAGCGTGTTAGGGCAGGTTTTCAAAGAAGTGACCAGAACGATCATCACAGCAAACGTGAGCCCGCCGAGACCCCGGTTTTGTAGAAGGGACGATTCCGTCCCCCGACACCGCGTGTCCAGTTAGCGTGAACCGGGGTTGCCAACACCGCGACGTCACGGTGGTCACCGTAACAAATGACATGGAAGACAAACGAGGAACTTAAAACACGCCGCACTTTGCTGCTGCGTAGCTCGAGATTTCTGGATCATTTGTTCTTGCTCTCTGGCACTACTACACATACCAAGAGTTGACTATCGAACTAAATATCGTACGTTTTTAGTAAATACCTCTCAGGACAGATCTAGACAGTGCCCTGCCGAAGGGGCAGGACCCGGGGTCACCTGTCCAGGTAGCTCAGGTCCCATCGGGCCACGGTGAGCGTGGGGGTGCACCAGTGGCTGCCGTGAGCTCAGCTCTCTTTTTTTTGAGGCAGAGTCTCACTTTGTTGCCCAGGCTAGAGTGAGTGCCATGGCGTCAGCCTAGCTCACAGCAACCTCCAACTCCTGGGCTCAAGCGATCCTCCTGCCTCAGCCTCCCGAGTAGCTGGGACTACAGGCATGCGCCACCACGCCCGGCTAATTTTTTCTATGTATATATTAGTTGGCCAATTAATTTTTTTCTATTTATAGTAGAGACGGGGTCTTGCTCTTGCTCAGGCTGGTTTCAAACTCCTGACCTTGAGCAATCCGCCCGCCTCGGCCTCCCAGAGAGCTAGGGTTACGGGCGTGAGCCACCACGCCCAGCCGAGCTCAGCTCTCTTCCCCGTCCCTGTCACCGACTCGGCCAACCCCGCTCTGTCCCCCGGCAGGACAACACTTCGAAAGAGGAAAGTAGCTCTGCTCCTTTCTGATGGCTTTTCACAAGAGGAGGAAGTTTCTTAAAGAACTACAAAACTTTTCCACAGTTCCTGACTGCTTGAAGCCCCAGGTGCCCTGTGGCTTCCTCCACACACGCCGTCCACATAAAGCGAGATGGACGTGTTTTCTAGGAAAGAGTCGGAAGCTGTAGGAGAGCTTCCTGCCGTGTGTGAGGGAGAGTCTGTGAGTGCCAGGGAGGAGGAGAGAACAGACGTGCACCAAGGGGCCAAGGCGTGAGACGACAGAGGTGACCACAGCGATGTGTGCCGTCCTCACTTGAGGCCACGGTGAGGTCAAACTCCTGCTAACCCTTCCACAAAGGTCAAGCTGCAAATCTACAGCGCAGGGCGGGCGCCGTGCTGCTTGCTGCATTGGGGGAGGCGGCCCAGAGCGAGGCTCACGGCGGGCCGGTCACCATGCAGCCACACTATGTCACCCGGGAGGACGACACAGGGACAAGGACAAGCTGTGCCTGGCGCCCGCTTGTCAGCCACCCAGGTGAGAGCAGGACCTCCCCCCTTCTCCTCAGACACGCAGGAAGCACCATTCATCACGGCTGTGCGGGACAAGGCAGGTGGCACGCACTCACGCAAGCCCGTCACACGCCCGGCGTTCCCAGAAGCCCAAAGCGCGGAGCCCCTAAAATCCAGACACCCTGTGTGTGGACCTTCCTCGAGTGTGCGGCGGGCATAGGAGCACCCCCTCGGCAGGCTCCAAGAGGAGAAGCCAGGCGGACCCTGCAAGGAAGGCAGCCCTTCTACACCGGCGCTGCGTGTTGCCGCCCGGGCCCGCAGCCCCGGCTCGGTCAGCTCCCAGGCCTGTCCACGCATCTCAGCCGGGACCTCCCTTGCCGCCCTGGCAGGAGGCCCGGGTGTCCTTGCCACCAGCCTCCTTTCCTTGGCAACCGCGCAACCTCACAGAGCACGGCTGGCGTGGCTGCCGTGAGGTCAAGTTGAACGAAGGACGGCGTGGTCCCAACGGCAAAGCGCCGGGCAGACGTTCACCAGCGTGACGGCGCCACGCGAGCCGTAGGATCCCCATGTTGGGTCACCTGCTCTGACTCCCAGACGACCCCCCGAAAGGCGCAGGGACATCTCACCCCCTTTCTGCGCACGGGGGAGGCTATGCCTGCGGGAGCCGCCCAGGGCAGCTGCGCAAAACCCAGACGGATGGAGCACCTGGCGTCCCGCCGAGAGCCAGAGTGCTGGGCCCGCCCACCCCGGGCAGAAACGCGCCCTGGCATGAGCAGCTGCTCCCCAGAGCAGGGGACCCCGCCGGGAGCCGGAAGGCGAGAAAAGGCGCAGGGCCGCCCGTCCATGGCTGCCCGGGCGGGCGCCGCGCAGAGAACCAGCCGGAGCTCCAGGCAGACCACACCGGGTGGCGGACACACCTGGCTGCTTTTGCCGGGGCTTGGGCAGGTTGGTGACGCAGGTGTGGGGGCACATGAGGACGTTGCAGGGGTGCAGCGAGCCCTCCAGGAAGAGCTGCTTCGTCTCCGACAGGTGGATCCCGCCAAGCGGGGTCTTGGGGAGTGTGTTCGCCGGCACCAAGGCCAGGCAGTAAATGCCGACTTGATGGATGCTGTCGATTGCCTGGGAGAGCGAGAGAGGGGAGACCGAGTCACAGCGGGAATTATAAATGGAAACGCTCGGCAAATACAGGTATCATGCAAAACACTGTCTACGACCGGGAGAAGTCTGTGGTGCTCACTCTGTTCCCAGTGCAAAAACACCAGGAGAACTTTTGTTTTTAACCTGAACCCCTCGGGCTGAACAGTTTAACACGGGACTTGCAAAAGACCGTCACAGTAAACGAGGAAATTGAGAGAAAAGAAACGAACTCCCAACATGACCAGTGGGAGCAGCTTTGCAAAGTCCTGATCTAGTCCCGACTATGGAAAGTGGCCTGGACGCCAGACGTGCTTTCTGGTCAAACACGGGGAGGGAGGCCGGGCGCGGTGGCTCACGCCTGTAATCCCAGCACTCTGGGAGGCCGAGGTGGGAAGATCGTTTGAGCTCAGGAGTTCCAGACCAGCCTGAGCAAGAGCGAGGCCCCGTCTCTACTAAAAAATAGAAATAAATTAATTGGACCTCTAAAAATACATAGAAAAAAATTAGCCGGGCATGGTGGCACATGCCTGTAGTCCCAGCTACTCGGGAGGCTGAGGCAGGAGGATCGCTTGAGCCCAGGAGTCTGAGGTTGCTGTGAGCTAGGCTGACGCCAAGGCACTGTAGCCCGGGCAACAGAGTGAGACTCTGCCTCAACAACACACGGGGACGGAGAAGGGACCCCACGCTGCGCAGCCACGGCTGGTCGGGGCCAGGCCCCAACCCCGACCCTAACGAGCACGGGGGCTGGCGCGACCTGGAGCACCCTGCTCATCCACTGGAAGCTGTCCTCCTCCGTCGAGTCCGGCCTCTGCTCCGCCACGATCACGATCCTGTCGTCGTGGAGGACCGTCACCGAGAACACAGCTATCCTGCGGGACAGAGGGCGCAGGTGAGCGGGTCTCGCAGACGATCTCCCGGCAGGCGTCATGGCTCCGACCTCTGCTCCAAAGGCCGCCGCGATTCCAGCCCCACACTCGGGGCAAGGACGGCAGGGGCCACTCGGGGCAAGGACGGCAGGGGCCACACGGTGCCCGAGGGCTGGGGGCGGGTGTCTCCCTTAAGCTCGGGGGGCGTGGTGACGACCATCAGACCTGCAGAGGTCAGGGGGCCGCTCCACACGCATACTAGCCTCCCCCACGGCAGCAGCAGCCGCCTCCCGCTGAATGCGCCTGTCGCCATTGGCGCGCAGCGAGACACTCCTGTGCTCTCTGCACAGATAGGCTGTGGCTGTCTTTAAAGAGGACTCAGGGTGGCAACGTCACATCCAAGCCCCTACTCTCTCCCTCCTGAGCCTCCAAACTAACGTAAGGTTCTGACGCAGTTACCACTTGCTTCGAATCAGCCAAAAAACTCAAGAGCTGCAGCAACTGACCCGACGAACTGCTGAGCCTCCCCCACGTGCCGGGTGAGGCGGGGCAGAGGAAACCCGGGGGAGGCAGGAGTCGGTGGCGTCAGCCCTTCCGAGCACCTCTGAGACTCAGCTTCCGTCTGTGGGTCTCTCCAGCGCCCATCGAGGCGAGTGTTTGCACCTTTAACTTGGGGAGTTATTTATCAGAAGTTTTCAGATGGATCATCTCATTTAACTTACAGGGAAAGTGAGTGAAAACACATTCGTGAGGCTCAGGAAATTATATAAAATCATGTGGGTTCAGAACTAGGTGAGCTCTCAGAGGTCTCTGAGTCCTGCTGCTTCAACTGCACAGAAGGGGAAGCTGAGTCACGATAAACGCGGCGTCTAGGCAACTGTTAAACCCTTCCCGCCCACGTAAAAAGCAGGGGAGAACGAGAGCGACGCGCGCTCGAGCGGCACCGACCTTCCCCTGTAGACGAACTTCATGGGCTCCACGGCCAGCGCCGTCGCCACGATGTCGTCCGCGTTGTGCCGGCGGCCGCCGACCACCATGAGGCCGTCCATCTTGCCCACCACGAAGACAAGCCCCCCGGGGCCGACGAAGCCCAGCAGGCCCGTCCTGATGAAGGGGTACTCGCTGATGGGCGCCCCCGAGCTCGTCATGGGGAACACCTGGGGACACAGCTGGCATTAGGCCACCCGCCACCCGCCGCCGCGGCCCCCAGCCCATGCCCGGGCGACCTGCCGGCCCCCAAGGTGGCCGCGGCCTCCACCCGAGCCCACACCCGGGCGACCTGCCGGCCCCCAAGGTGGCCGCGGCCTCCACCCGAGCCCACACCCGGGCGACCTGCCAGCCCCCAAGGAGGCCGTGGCCTCCACCCGAGCCCACACCCGGGCGACCTGCCGGCCCCCAAGGTGGCCGCGGCCTCCACCCGAGCCCACACCCGGGCGACCTGCCGGCCCCCAAGGAGGCCGCGGCCTCCACCAGAGCCCACACCCGGGCGACCTGCCAGCCCCCAAGGAGGCCGCGGCCTCCACCCACCCACCCGCGGCCCGAGCCCACGCCCGGGCGACCTGCCGGCCTCCAAGGTGGCCGTGGCCTCCACCCACCCACCCACGGCCCAAGCCCACACTCGGGCGGCCTCC